>PVJO010027998.1:0-18820 GCA_004026905.1 Hystrix cristata
GCTCAGAGGATCTAATCGCCTTTGGCTGTTGTAGTAGAAGTGGGAGTTTGCAAGTGAATCAAGTGAATCCAGTTTAGGCTTCTTTCACATAAAGAATGCAGTAAGCATTTGGTGAATGAGCAAATGCTTTCCTTGCTACACTTTTGAAGGCCAAGAGGCTATTTGTTCTCCTGTCCACCCAACAGAACTGTTCCAAGTTTATTTGTTCCTTGTTTTCTTCTCAGCTGCCAGAGACCTGCTGTGTGCTTTCCATCCCACCATAGCTTGTCTGTGTGGCGCTGGCCATCAGCCTCCTTTACTCATTCTTGGCTTTTTCTTTTCTTGTTTTGTTTTTTCACTGGCTCTCTTCCCTTTTCCTGTTTGTTAGCTTTCCTTTATTGACATTTTCAGCCAGAGTAATCATGTAAGTACTTTACTGTCCCAGCATATGGTCCAGCGTTGTTTTTCAGTTTCTTTTGACTATGCATCAGTTATTTCAATGCTAGAGTGCTCTGTCATAGTTATTTCTCCAGTTCAGGGCTCAAGAAGCAGACTGAAGAGAACAAAGAGTGTGTTCACTGTCCTGGATTGAACGCGTAAATGCAAAGTCAGTATCTGTGTGCAGGTTTGCTGTGTTATGCCCATACGATGTCTGGACATACAACCTTACATGAGAAGAAACAAAGCACAGAAAAGTCGCATCAAAGGAATATATCGTGTAATACATCAGTCAGGCAATCCCCTTTAACTACAGAAGGAAACCAGGCCAAATCACAATTTGTTTGCTAAGTCTGCAAAGGGCTCTAGATTTTTGTCTCCCTCAGAGTTAATGTTATGATCTAATTAATTTTCAGATGCTTATATCCCTGCTCATTCTTATCAGTGAAAGGAGATAGAGGATGCCAGGCAGGTACAGTTTGAGGAAACCAAGTTCACTAACCTCTTGTACTAACAAGCAGGGAAGAATTATTGTTTAGAAAATTACTTTTAGAATCAACTCTCAAAGTCAGTAGGAAGAAATGGTCATTTAATTATAGAAAGCACTAATTAAATAAGACTATAATTTAATTTTCCTGGATTTTTAATTACCTGAAACTGTTTCTTATCAGAAATAATTTTCATGGATGCTATTTATATGTTCCATAGATATTTTTGAAGGAACAGAAAGCAGAGCGAAAAATGAGCATATCAAAATATTCTCTGATTCCCTCAACCTCTATATTTTGAAGTCTGTGACTCTAGAGCAGCATTTTTAAAAAATGTGTGCCCTGAGATGTCAAAGCAAAGTGGAGTAATGCGGAGAACATGGGAGATTTCTGAGGACTGGTGGGAAAGCGGTGGCCTAGACAGGGTTGAGGAATTTTAGTTTTTTCAAGAGAATTTAGGAATAAGAGCATTCAGTAATATGCCACTATGTAATGTAAACCTCCCAGAGAAAGGAACACATACAACGTTTCCCAGTGTTACTTGAAAAAAATGGTGGACAATCTGACTGGTAGAAGGTCCCGTGGAACACGCTCTGGGAAGTCCACACTGTATGATTCATAAGAGTGATTATCACAACACATGTCAGTATAGGATTTACATTTAAGGAAGTTTAGAAGTTGTTAAGAGAGCAGTGCAAGGCTACAAAGAGTTGGTACACTTTGCCAAAATTCATGCCCATGTACACTGATCTCACCAGAAAATTGAGTTATTTAAAAATCAGCAAGATTTAATGGAAATCAACCTTCTTTAGGTTCTTATTGTTGTTTAAATAAAGTTTTATTTAAATAGAATGACAGAACATCTATTTCAGTGCCACAACATGTTCTGGTTTGTTCCCACCAAAACTCATGCTGAGGCTTCACTCAGCACGTGGGAAGTAGGACCGAGTGGAGATGCTGTGATCCTGGTGGTAAAGCCCTTGTGAACAAATTAACATCATCTCATGGAGTGAGTTGCTGTGAAAGTAGCTGTTATAAAGCAAGTTGAGTTTATTAAACTTTCTTTTGTTTCCTCTCTCATCATGTGATCTTTTCTGTACAAGCTGGCTTGTTCTTGTTCCTCAAAGCCCTCACCAGAAGCCAGGTAGCACCATACTCTCATACTCAGCAGTCTCCAGAACCATAAGCCAAGATAACTCTCTTTTGTTTATAAATTACCTCAAGTATTCTGTTACAGCAACAAGAAATGGAGGAAGACCCAATAAGCACAAAATAAAGGAGTTCAGAGGCTACCCCTCCAAAAAATCTGAATTCTTTTTTGTGGGGTGCTGGTGATCAAACTACCACTTTAGCTAAATCCCCAACCCCTAAAATTTGAAGTTTTAATTACAATGGTTTAATCAGGTAAAAGTTCTTGTAATCAGTATGTTAACATTTGTTTGTTTTTCTCAGCTATTCTTATTGCAAATATTGACTTTCAGGGTTATTTTTGTTCCACATATCTTTCTAAAGTTCTATTTGTCTCATTCAGTCTTGACTTCTATTATCGATTGATTGATTTGGGTTTTTTTATTTTGTTTTGTTTTGTTTTTTAAGGCAGCATCTTGCCATGTAGTTCAGCCTGGCCTTGAACTCGTGGCAGTCTTTCTGCCTGGGCCTCCTGAGTACTGGGATTACAGACGTGTGCCACCACACCTGACTCAGACCTGCTTCTAAGTGACAGTTTCCTGGAAACTTATTATATTGCTCAAATGATCAATTAAGTATAGCAACCACATGGAGTCTCCAGTTCACCATTTGTTCCAGTTTTAAACTTCTTTATACCATCAGCAACATTCTCAAAATCAGCCATGCATTCTTTACCATGGATTCTCTGTCTCTGAATTCGCACTTTTGATTGATCTTTTGGTCGTATGCATTGGGGAAGAAATGCTGGGGATTCAGGAAAGGAGTAAGATATAAAATAGTCATATACTTGAGAACTTTACTACTCAATGTGTGATCCCCAGACCATCACTAAAAGCAAAATCTCATGCTCCAGGCCAGACTTGCTGAATCCGCATATTAGCAAGAGTCCCCAGAAACGCATGTGCAAGTTAAAGCTTAAGAAGCACTGGTAAAGGATAGCAGTTCTTAAAATTGGTGTTATGTTGAAATCAGCTCTGGAGTTATAAAAATTACTTGTTTTTGGCTTTCTCTTCCAAAGATTCCAATTAAATTGATAGCATGTGACTTGGACATACACTTTTTTTGATATACACATGTTAAAAACCTGTCTTAGTACTTCTAATGCACAGAGAACTTTAGAACCACTAAGTAGGTTAAAACGGTGGTTCTCAGACCCTGGTTTGTGTTGCTAGCAAGCAAAACAGTATAAAGGGCCAGATTATTGAGTAGGCTAGATCCTGGCTCCTAGTATGCACCAAGCTCCTGATCCAGGAAAATACAAACACTTAGGCACTGCTGAAACTAGGAAAATACAACCACTGGGCAGATTTAAGTTCCTAGAGGTTTCTGGAGATGTGCCCTGGGTTCTGATTTTACAATTGAGTTAGGACACTAATAAAAGTATCTGCATGTTGTTCTTCTGTTATATTCCTATTTCATTCTCTAATACATGTCAAGAATCTCACCCTGGGGATTAATTATGCCTTGATTAGATTCATACTGCCAGAACATTTTCCTCATAGGTGATCTTGAAGAAAAAAAGAAAAAAAGATTTGAACACTGTAAACCACATATTTGTATAATTTCTCTTCCTCTTTTGTCAGAACATACATGAAAATTGTACGCACACATATATTTTGAATTTACAGAACTGTTAGAACCGGAGTAGGTTTTAGAGATAATCTCATCTGTCTTTTTAAATTGAGCAAAAGGAAGATAAGAAAAAGTATGTTTCTGAAAATCACATGAGGAATGGCAGAATATGAGCAATAGTTCTGATAATTTATATTTTTATTTTTTTCTTACTCTTTTCTGACTAGTTTTTAATTATACATTGACAAATTAAAATTGTATGTACTTACGGGTAGAAGGTGATGTTATGATACATGAATAAAATGTGGAATAATTAAACCAAGCTAGTTAACATACATGTCATTTCAAATACCTATTTTTTGTGGTGAGAATATTTGAAAATTACTCTCTTAGCAGTTTTGAAATGTAAATTACATTATCGTTGACTATATTCATAGGCTCTTTGATAGAGCTCATAAAAATAAAACGAAGTAAAACTTATTCCTCCCATCTGAGGTGTTGAACCCCTTTACTATCATCTCTCTCTTTCCTCCAACCCAGCCTCTGTCTCCATTCTATCCTCTATTCTGTGAGTTTGATCATTTTAGACCCCACAGAGAAGTGAGGACCTGAAAGGTGTGTCTTTCTGGACCTGGCTTATTCTGCTCACACAATGCCCTCCAATTCTATCCATGTTGTCACAAAATAATTTCTTACCTTTTTAAGATGGAATGCTATTCCCTTGTGTCTACCTACCACATTTTCTTTATCATTTTATGTTTTTATATACTTAGGTCGATTCCATAACGTGGCTACTATGAGTAGTGTGCAATGAACATAGGAGTGCAGATGTCTCTTCAACATACCAATTTCAAATATTTTTGTTTGCACCCGGATATGGGATCGCTGAACCACATAGTCATCTTTAATTTCTTGAAGAACCCCCATATCATTTTTCACAGTGGCTGCATTAATTTACATTCTCCTACCAGTGTCTTCGGTTCCTTTTCTTTGTGTCTGATAATTTTTTAAAAGGTTGAGCAGCAATCAACAGCCTAAACAATATAGGTAAGGACTGTAAAGATAAAAAAGAGCTAGGTTTATAAGGAAATATATTTCCTGATTTACTTATAATTAGCTACTTACAACATAATTAAGCCCCAACAGGTGAAGGGTGTCAGTAAGCCCAAATAGGTGAAGCCCACATAGTTGAAGAGTGCGAAAATTGTCATAATTATTTTTCTTTTACACTGATATCCTTACTTTTAATCAAGTTTTCTATTTGCAGTTTAACTCTCTACCATTTATAATCATAGCTAAATCTCTCTTCTCTAACAAACACAGTTTGGCATATTATATATTGACATCATTCTGTGTGTAATTTTGCAAGCTTTGAGAAACATAACGTCTTAGTACCTCACTTTACCTCAAAGGTAGAATCAGACATAATTTTTCTCACCCAATTTGTTATCCCGACTCCTCTTCCTCCCTTCCCTTCTCCTGACTGCTTTGGTATCTGGGCCTTTTAAAGGAATCTAAGTCTAGTGCTTGAAAGTAAGAAAATTTAACTTTCATAGTGTTTGGATCAGTAGCCCTTCTGAAATGTTCACGCAATTCTCTCTAAAGGAGCCAGAGAGTGCCAGAAGCTACGCTGGGCTGAATTCTGAAAATATCGTTTGATCGTCAGCATTCTCCTATCATGGCCTCACTGAAGGTTCTTCTCCTTCAGTGTCCTCCCTCAAGACACAGTGCCTCGAAGCTACCATTTAGGTGCTCAGCAGTTTCCCAATGACACCCTTCTACCAGTCCTGCATTCTAAAATGTTCTAAGGTGCTCAGAGTCAACACAGCACTTTGCACACTACTAGTGAGGTACTCTAGTCCTAAAGTTTTTACTTCTCTCAAGACTTATAAGGCTATTTGGGGGGCATCTGATAAATTAAAATGATAGTTCATTAGTGAGTGACCATTGTTATGGTTTGTGTCTAGACGTCCCGCCAAAGCCTCACATGGTAAGAGATAGCTGGATCTAGAGTGTGTGATGCTGGGATTAAGGGAGTGTGATTACTAAATCAATCCACTGACTGGTTTAGCATCATCCTAATCCTAGCAGCCTGGATAAGATATAAGATACAGGAAGAAGCTGGTTAGCAGCCCTTGCTTGCATCCCTCGCTTTCCTTGCTGCCTTCTGCCTGTCTGCCTGCCACCCTGCCTCGGACCCAGCTGATTGTGGACTGAAACCTCTACAAACTGTGAACCAAATAAACATGTCTTCCCCTAACTTTGGGTGTCTGGTATTTTGTCCCATCAACGAGAGAAAAGTAGCTAAGAAAACCATATTCTTCCAGAATTTTTTTTATTGCAAGCGTTAAAAGCTAGTTGTGACAGTTTAATTACATATAAAGGAAAACGGGTGGTAACAGTTGGGGTGCCTCGGTGAATTTAATAAAGATTTATACTGCTCAGCCCTGGGAAATGCAACATCAAGGGCAGGAAGTATACTCGAATTTTACGTGAGAGGTGACATTAAAGTGACTCGGCTCTACTGGAGTTAGCTCATAGTGACTGTGACCCGGAGGAACCAACTCTTAGGTGTTAGACGGTTCTGCAAAAAAAATGGTATTACATTTGTAGCTTGAAGTTGGTCATGGCATAAGTAATTACACCAAGAAAATTGGCAAATGCTACAAAAAAGATTACCAGCGTGCTATCTCTCTGCTTTCCATTATAAGCATTGCGTTCGAAAGAGAGGTTATCGGGATGACTTAGTTTTAGCCTCTACTTCTGTGTTAGTCATGTATGCCAGCAGGAGAGGGTTACCGTGTGCAGCCATAGTCAGCCTAGTACATCAGGGCTGTCTGTGGGGAAGGAGATTTTTGTGAACTGGGCTGCCACCCAAGGGCTTTCTGCAAGTCACTATCCTTTTGCAGATAATATATGTGCATTGTAACCAAGGCTAACCAATTAGGAAATTAGGAGGTGTAACACATGCCCTTGGTAGGAATGAATTTATGTACCTAGCCTTCCCTGTGATTAATACAGTGAGGCATGACTAACCTCATACTCTAATCACCTGGCCCTTTAAAAAGGGGCGGATGCCTGCGCTCCTTTAGACAGAAAATCACCCTAATATTCAGTACTTTAAAATTCTAATTTAAATAATAAGGACAATGCAGGACCATTTGTTAAATAATAAATGACTCATAACCAGTATTGAGAATAACCGAGATTAAAAGTTGATATCATTAAGGGCTTTAGGGAAGTGACATTTTTACATATTTGTCATTTGCTGCTAAATTAGACTATAATCTATAAACTTTTGGAGTACCGTATGTAACAGATTTAAATTTTATGTTACAGACAGTCAGTCACTGGGGAAAAGGCCAAAAATAAAGCAACTGACAGGTCCCTTATGAGTATACAGTCCCTGGGGAGTATAATTTGGGGCCGATAAACTGAAAAGAAATGACTCTAGTAACTTGACCTCTTGGAGTTAATAAGTCGCATTGTTTTTATTTATAAATCTTAAAACATCCTGAGACTATAAAAATCTAGGGAATTTTCGCTATTGGAAAGATGAGAGTTTTTAGGAATGACTAAAAGCATTATTTGCTCACTTACCGACTCCATTCTTTCATTCAATAGTAATTTATTCAGAAGTATTTTATGCAGAGTATTGTATTAGACCTTGGTAATGTGGTGCCTGATTTTACTGATCTCCATTCTGGTAGAAGAGACAAATAATAAATGACTCATTATAAATTTAGATATTTAATTAAAAATGTAAGTAGGAAAAATTTCATTTGAAGTAAATTTTGTGAGATCACACAAGAAAAAATGAGACTTAAACCCTATTTGGGGAGGTCAGGAGAGAAGATCTTTACCGGGCTGATGAGGTTCGTGGTAAGTAATAAGTAGGATGGGCCCTCCTGATTTACGAGCTTTGGTACTGCTGGATTTTTGATGGATTTATTCATGTTTCCACACCTGTGAATTTAGTTACTATAGTGCATATTAGAACATGGTTATAGGAAAAATGCACACTGTAAACCTGTACTTTAAAATCTTACACATAGATACCTTAGAACAAAATAATCAACAATAAACTTATTTTATAAAAGTATCTGACATTCTTTACATGACTTTATATAAATAAACTTTTCTATTCTTAGGGATATTCCATTCTGTTATTGTTAAAAAGATACATGATAGAAAATCTTGACTGGAGAACTGACGTTTGAAACCAGCCTTTGCACCTCTACCTGGCTTTCATTTATGTTTTGTAAGTTTCTTGTAGCATTTCATGCCTTCTAATGGGTAGTGTCTTGTCCTCAGTGTCCTCAGGGAAATACTATGTGGCAAGAATTTCTCAGAAAGCTCCAAAGTAGTTCCAAAGCATCTCTGGTCATAACCTACATGACAGTTCCAATTATCCTTGAGCCTCCTGGGACAGACAACAGCAGAGTTTTGCCTTTTTTGGTAGACAATGTTACAGTTTTACCTCAAGCCAAAGACAGTGTCATTTTTTTACATTTTTAAAAGTAAACTTCTCAACTACTAGTATTCTTTTGAACACTCCTTAGTATTCCTGAAGAACTGGGAGGACTGAGCACATAGTAATTACTAAAAGCCTGTATCCTGGTGGGTCCTAACTGGTGTGTGTGAAGAAGTAAAAAAGATGAAATTCCCCAAATTTAAAGACCTAATCCAAAAATGGGCATCGGAAATGAACAGACACTTCTCGGATAAAGAGGTAGAAATGGCAAATAAAGATAAGAATAAGTGTTCAATATCACTGGTCTTTTGAGAGATGGAAATTAAAACAATGTTGTGATTCCATCTCCAGAAAGAACAGCTATTATCAAGAAATCAACCAACAATGAATGCTGGCGGGGCTGTGGGGCAAAAGGAACCCTCCTCCGTCATTGGTGGGAGTGTAGACTGGTACAGCCATTGTGGAAATTAGTATGGAGATTCCTCAAAAAACTACAAGAGGTTCCATTTGACCCAGCTATGCCTCTTCTTTGGTGTCTTCTTGGAATAACTAAAAGCATCATACCATAGTGATATATTCACAACCATGTTTGTAATAACACAATTTGTAATAGCTAAATCTTGGAAACCACCCAAATGCCCAGCAATTGATGAATGGATAAAGATGTGTTTGGTTTTTTTTATACAATGGCGTACTACTCTGCTATTAAAAAGGACAAACTTGAAACCTTTATGTGTAAATGGATGCACCTTGAGAACATATCTTTTTTTTTTTTTTTGGTGCCAGGGATTGAACTCAGGGCTTTGCACTTGCTTGGCAAGCACTCTAACCACTGAGCTAAATCCCCAGCCCTGAGAACATATTCTTTTTTTTTTTTTCCGAGAACATATTCTTAAGTGAAATAAATCAGACACTTATGAGTACATATTGAACTGTTTCTCTGGAAGAGAAAACATAAATGTAAATAAGGACAAAAATGTATAATAGATATTGTGAAAAAGAAAGAAAATATTCAAATGGGAAGAGAACTAGGGAGGTAGGAGAGGGAAAGAAAGGAAGAGAAAAAGAAAAGAAAAAGAGGAAAAAATGGAAAAATGTAAATAAAGTTGTGGTAAATAAGGAGAAGAAGTAGAGTTGAAGAGAAGGGTGGAGAAGGGAGAAGAAAACAAGCTATATCGTGTATAGGTACAAATTAACTATGATGAATGTGATCATTATGTATATATAAAATGTACCAATAAATTTTCTTGGTTCAAAAAATGAATAACCTGGTATGTGCATGAGACTCATATGGGTACTTGTTTAAAATGTAATGAGGTCTTAATTCAGTAGATTTGATACATTACCTGCTACTAGGTATTCTCTTGTATTTCTAAGCATCATCTAGTATTTCTTCCTGCTGTCAAAATTTGTATCTCCTAATAAAAAATAAGATAGAGATGAATCTTCATTAGATGATTTACACAGATTGTGTTAAAAAGGATGTAGCAATTATTTGGTAGTAGGAGTGAAATAGAAAAATTATTCATTTCCACAGCATGAAATGTTTCTAATGATCACTTTTCCATGTCTATTCTCTATGTTATTTACTAAGAAATATCAGCAATTATTGTTTTGGGTGGCTTGTATTTTCATACGTCCCCAGTCTCTCAGTATTCTTCTTTAAGTAGTTCATTTTGCTGCAAACCAACCCAAATGTAAAGTTTTGTTTGTGTTTATGTATGTCAAAGCCAGGACTACACTTGTACCATAGTTTAGCAACCAATTTAAAATTTCTCTTTTGACATGGTCTGATAAACTTGTTAAAATCGAGAAGGAACCAGCATTGTTATATGACCGTCCTGCAAAACACTCTGGTCGGGGTTATTATTTGCCTTATATTATAGATTGGAAAGTTGAGGCCAGAAAGCTCAGTGAACTCTGACAGGTAGATAGTGATAGAGTTTCTGAAGTAATATCCAAGATTTTAAATTTTAGTTTTTCATATCCAATTAATTGAGGCTACTCATTATTAACTTCTGTAAGTGGCATGGATTTTATTATTACTGCTACATTAATATTAGGCATGTCCTACTTTATTTGTGAATACAAAGACAAAGATAAATGGACAGGAAAATTGAACCTATAGAAAAGAAAATACTGTCAGTGAATTCTTATGCTGAAGTCAGGAGCCATGTGCCAAATCCTATTTGTATTGATAGCTTCCCAGGCCTCAAAATAGTGATCTAACTAGAGCAGACCTTTAGAAAAACAACATTTCAAGTAGACTATAGTGGAGAATACACATAGTCTTCAGAGCATCTCTTTTTATCTTACCATTATCTTTGCCCCCAACAAAAATAGCCACACACACACACACACACACACACACACACACCCCTCTTTTGACCTCAGTGACAGATAGACATCTTCAAAACAACCTGTTGAGGAATATTTATGGGATCAAAGTGCATAGTAATGAAAATCTTGTACTCTTGAAGCTCAGTCCCCCAGTCACCCATGAAGCACGCAAGGACATGTGATTTGCAGTCATACAGAAGCAGTCCGAAAATGTCATCTTTGGCAGATCAAATAACACAAGCAACAATTTAAATCTCTTTCTAAATTTTTCTTGGTCTATTAGTTTGTCAGCTATTTTAGTTTGATCTGTTAAAGTACCATATACTCGGTGGCTTATAAACAGAAATTTATTTCTTAACACTCTGGAAGCTAAAACTCTAAGGTCAGGGTGCCAGTGTGATAGAGGGTTGATCTTCCAGACTGCAGACTGCCATCTTTTTGCTGTATGTTGTCATGGCAGAAAGGGGGTGAGAGTCCCTTGGGGTCCCTTTTTTAAGGATACTAATCCCAAGTGTGAGGGTTCCACCTTCATGACCTAATTACTGCCGCGGGTCCCACCTTCCGACACCATCACATTGGAGGTCAGGATTTCACCATATGAATTTTGGAGGAACGCAAGCCTTAAATTCATAACATCAGCCTAACGGGACTGGAAATGTAATTCAAGCACTAAGGAGGAGTATTGGCATCATCAAACCTAAATCCTAAGATGTATGTAGCATCATTTTCCTTTGGTGGGTGAAATGCGAACAGTAAATTTTCAGAGATATATATGCATTTTACGAATCTTCTTCATTTTTTTTAGAGGTCATTAAATATTTTCATGTCTAAAAAATCACAAAATGACACAGCCAGAAAGGACTCAAAAATAACTTCGTCAGATCCTTTTATTCTATACATTCCTCAAGTAAGAGGAAGGCTTTAAAGACGTTTGTGAAAAAAAATCTGAATGCGAGATTCTTCTGTATTTTTACACTTTTTCCTCAATCTTTGGCAGTGACTGTGCACAGACCCAGTTTCCTTCAACATTATCAAGGCTTTTCAAAGTATTCAACTTAACGCTTACAGATGGAAGAATTTTCTTTTTCCATCCATTGATTTCATAACATTCCATTAACCAAAGTAATGACATTGCGAGGACACCTGGAACAAACAAATCTAAAGAAAATTCATCCCGGTTAGGCAGACAGTTCCGTGATACACCAGAGGCTACACTTTCTGTGATATCAATGAGGATTACAGAGAAAGTGGAAAGCTTGGATTAATCTACTGACTCAACCTTTACACCTGATTACTGTGGAATATGAGTGCTAAGTGGGGCTCTCTCATAAATGAGTTTTCTCCCTCATCACCCTCCACCTGTGCAGCACACTCAGACCCTCTCTGTGGAGCCAGAAACTTCCATGTCTTAGTAAATCACTGGCAGGCTCTATAGTTTCTTCTGTTTTTTTGCATAATAAAATATTATAACTACCTCTTTCTTAAAATACTCTCACTGTTGTATTCAATATATCCAGTTTAATATTATAATTAAAAAAAAACTGGGCCTCAGTTAAAGTTCACCTCCACCCCTTCTTGAGGTCGCTCTAGCAGGAAAGGAGGTGGGCACACTCTAGCATCTTCTCTACTTCTACCCCTGCTAAGCCTGGATTCTGGAGGAAGCAATCACAGTATTTCTCTGGCCAGTTAAGGGGCCAAGTACTGATGACAGAAAAAAGGACACACTAAACTATAACCGATCAAAGTGTGGAAGATGTTATCTATAGATTAAGAGTGGTACCTTAAGTCTGCATCCCAGAAGTATTGCTACATCTGGATGAAAAGAAGGCCTTGCACAAACTGCAGGCTGGCCTTAGGATGAGTCTAAGGAACACACGCTTTGCCTTTCCAGTGTGTTTGTGTCTTCAGTAAATTGAGAGGATGGTTGTCTCTGGAGAGCATATGACCCATATGCTTTAAACTCCCTAGCTATAGCTCAGTGGTAGGGCACTTGCTTAGCGTGCACAAGGCACTGAATTTGATCTTGAGTAGCACAAAGAAAAACCAAAATAAAATAAAAGAAAACTTCTCGTGTGTACCCCTCTTCAAGGTCACAAGGACCCTGGATTTTCTATTTAGTGTTCCCTTGCTTTTAAGCTTGACTATGGGTACATCTATGTATTCTTGAGCAACATATTATTTGTTTTGCTTGTTTCTAAATTTTGTATTATTAGCATCATACTATGAAATCTTTTACTATATGTTTGCTTGTTTACTGAATATGGTACTTGTGAGGTTTACCAATATTATTACATGTAATAGTCTATTTTATTGCTCTACCATGTTCAATTGTAGGGATGTTCTACTTGTTGAAGAACATTTGGGTTATTTCCAGTTTTTAGTCATTAACATACTATAATGCACATCTTTGTTCATGTCTTTAACTGTTTAAAAGGCATTTTGAGGCCTAGGACGATGCTATCGCCTTCAGAGGGGATTTCTCGTTTCCTTCTGTCAAATACCTGGGACAGCAGCCGTGCAGAGCCATTGGCTGGTTTCTGGAGCTCCTTTTAGATCTCCTGCTGGTCTGCACTCTGTACCCAGATTACTTTCTGGCTAGGTTTATCTTTTCCACTGGGATGCAATAAAATAGGGGTTTGCAGGGTCCCTAACCTGGGACAGACCTGGAATATAGCCTTTTCGAAATTCATTTCCAGGTGATCCTATCCTAAATGACATTCCTAAACATCTGCTTAGCCCTTTGATGCTTTTGACAAGATTCCTCTAGGATCTTTAAAGCTTGTTTAGTTGTTCTCAGTGAGAAAATTGATTCGGTTTACTTATTCTCTTATTTCCAGAAAAGGAAGTTCCACACTCTCTTCATAGCTAATACCAATTTGCTCTCCCAAATGGCTTACTTACCTTCTCACTGTGAGTAGCATTTCCAGGGATGAAAGATAATTACTTTCCTGCACATATCTTTGTGTACATTTTGTCTTTTGTGCTACAGACTTATGTATTAAACCATTAAAAATAAAAAATAATTATCATTAATTTGAAAGGCAGTTTGCCCTCAGGAAACGAAATCAAATGCTCTAATTGCTTTAATTTGCTTCCCTGTGTCCTCTCTGATTCAATGTTGAGCGATTGTTATGTCAGCCTTGTCAGCCTTAGCATTTTTTAATGGATGATGACGTCTGCCCTCACACAATCTCAAGAGGTTAGTGTATCAGGTTAGAAGGACGGAAAGATCATAGTGGATGGGAGCAATTCAAGCAGGAAGTCCTAACGTAGATGAGAGAAGTAATTAGTTTATTTGTTGCAATGGAGAAACGATGTTTTCAATTTTTTCCCCACTAAAGGCATTCTTGTATTTAGAAAGATTCCAATTAGGAGAGCTAATGCTGTGGGGTGCAATCTTATAATCTCATACTGAATTTTATTCAATACAATATATGAAAAAACAAGGTGCAAATGTTGGCACATGCTTGTAACCCCAGGCTGAAGCATAAGGTTGTAAGTTCATGCCTTGCCTGGCTTTTCCATGATTTAGCTTGACTCTGTCTCAAAATAAAAATAAAATGGGAGCTGAAGAGTAGCTCGGTGTGAAGGCCTTGGGTTCAATCCCCGGTGCTGAAGCAAAGAGAAGAGGAAACCACGTGTCTAGGCTTATTGAAATGTAGCATGTTCAGAACTAGGACAGATTCCCATTTATCCACGACAGTGTCAGTATGTCAATCCTCTCACACAGAAGGGTGGCCCTAAAGTATCCCACCCACTTTGCCCTGGTGATTCCGTAATTAGCACCCAAATTCCCTTTCCCAAAAGGTGGATGCACCAGTCTATTATGTATGTGGAAAAACTGCTTATTTGGTGAATATGCACTAAAAAATAAAACCACATTATTTTGGAAGATGAATTGTCATCGATTCTCATTATTCATTTTATTTTTCCTCTTAAGACATATTCAAATAGGTAACACTTAAAATTGGAAATTAATTTTGTTTGACAGACTGACATCTGATAAATGCCCGGTGTCTGGTATTACAATGGTCTTCCCCTATCCATACATTCTAAGGCCCTGCAGTGGATGCTGGAAACCTTATATAAACTATGTTTTCCTTTACATATGCACCTATGCTTAAGTTTAATTTATAAATTAGGCACGGTAAGGGATTAATAATAGGACAATTATAACAATATACTGTCATAAAAATCAGAAGAAAATATTGTCGTCTCTAAAAATATCTTACTATATTTCCACCTTTGTTTTTTTAAATTTTTTAATTTTTTTTACCAAGATATGTATTGGTACATTGTATACATACATAATGTTCACATTCTTCAGGTTATTTTGTACCTGTACATGATGTACCTTGGTTTTCCCCCCTTTTCCCCACCCCGCCCTTCTGTTCCTCCCTTCCCTATTTACGGCAGGTTTATTTATATTTTCCCATTTTTTCCCTTTCCTCTCTCTTTCCTTTTCCCTTTCTTTCTTTTTACTTAAAGGATACACTTTATAGCTTCTCTTTGGCATTTTCAGATGGCTAGCATCTCACCATTCATATATTTTGGGACCGTTACTAAATTAAATGGTGTATCTCAAACACAAACATGGCAATACTAAGAGAGCTCATCTGATTCCTAGATGCCTACTAAGCGAGTACAGGTTTTGGTAGGGTGTACAATGTGGGAAAGCTGGGTAAAGGACGATTCATACCCCAGGTGGGAAAAAGCAGAATGAGAAATTTCAGTGCTTTACTCAGAATCACAAGCAATTTAAAACTTATAAATTGTTTGTTTCTGGATTTTGGCATTTAATAATTTTAGATGGTGGTCAACCATGAGTAACGTATAATAATACAGTAATCCCCCCTTTCCCATGGGACTACTAGACTGTTATTAGTAATACACTTTTACACTGAATCTGGAGGATTTTACATTCTTAGTAACCCTTTCCATTCAGTAGTTGGATTGTAAGCTTTTCAAAATGTATCAACCTTTGTTTTCTAGTCATAATTAAAATGCAATGACCCTTAATAGATCTGTGAAGTAAGGACTTGTCCCTGTAATAGAAAATAAGAAGTCATTTGGAGTCAGACACCACAAAAGAGATGGTGTCTTTCTTCAGTGGTTCTGTTCTTTTTACACTTATTAGAAAATTTTAAAATATGTATAAGCGCCAGAAGAATTTAAAATAGTTTACAAGATGAGTGTGGTTCATTTCTAACAGGCCTACTTTAACACAGTTGCTTTAAATAGGTTTCTCTGTGCATTGAAAAGTATTACTTGGAAAATAATGAGACTTAATAAAATTAACTTTATATTGGCCCAGTAGAAAAATAGCAGTCAGTGTTTCGAAGCTCACTTATCTTCTATCACCCCCATGGGGTTTCAACGAACACAGCAAGCCAGTATTCTCCAGATAAGCATTAGGGAGCCTTAATGATTTTATGGGGGGAGGGTAGCATGCAGGGGGAGAAGGCAGAGGAAAATGTGAGGTGCAGGGGAAGAGTGAAATAAATAGAAACTACTATTAAAAGATTCAGAGGCTGGGGATTTAGCTCGGTAGTTAGAGTGCTCGCCTAGTAGGCTCAAGGCCCTGAGTTTGTGGGGGCCCTGTACCCCCCACCCACAAAAAAAAATTAAAGCAGCAAATTCTAGAAAACATTTTTATAATTTTATTTTTTCACAGAGGGAGGCATTTCAATTTTATTTTTAACTTAATCACTTGTCCTCTGCCTTTTGACTTTAAAAAATAGACAAACAACATCTACCCCATCTGATAGAAATGAAAGCACTCTATTGCTAGTCCCAGTTTTTGCGAACTCTCTAACATGCAATTCCCTTGCATTTGCTTTGCTAAAATCCAACCAAAAACACAGAAAAGACAGTTTGCAGGGATGTGGCTTTGGGGATTGGAGTGGTTGTCTCAGACCCCACCATGTCGTGATTTTAAATGTTAACGATGTGACTTTCGTTCTGTCTACCTTCCTTCCTTTTCCAGTACAGCCTCGTAAGTGCCAGGGATATGTGACCCTGAGAGAATACAAGCAGGGAGCATTTTTATAGCAGTTTTCTGCACCCATAAATATATCTAATGAATATTTCTCTAACCAGTTTATTTCTACATCATTGGATTATTTTCCCTGAAGTTTGAGAAACCAATCCATCTCTAATGACCAATTAATTTCAAAATGAGAGTAACAAAATTAAAGGGACGTGGTGAGCCGGTTTCACCTTAGAGAAAAAACACAACTTTCAAGGCAGGGGTCAAAAATGCTGATGCTTTCCAAGGTCCACCAGGCAATTAGGAGGATGCGAACCTGGTACCGTAACATGATTAGAAAACGATGCGTGTATTGGCAGAC
The DNA here is from genome assembly GCA_004026905.1 of Hystrix cristata. Lineage (NCBI taxonomy): Eukaryota > Metazoa > Chordata > Mammalia > Rodentia > Hystricidae > Hystrix > Hystrix cristata. The sequence continues at coordinate 16,830 of PVJO010027998.1, forward strand.
AGGAGAATGCACGGCCAATTCACATGTTTAAAAATAATGCCAGGGGGTTGAACCCAGCTGCTAAATCATCCCTGAGACCCCCTTGATATGCCTCATTCCAAGAAATCCTATAGCAAAGGGACAAGAAAAGACAGGGCTTCTTTGACTGAGATGAAGATGCCTAACAGTTTCTCCTTTCTTCTTTTTTACTTTATGAAAATAGAAATTGAAAACAAGACTTTGGGAAAGGCCAACTCAGTGAATAGTATTACTAATTTATTTAAAGTTTTGCAAAGTGATCTCTGCCCCAAATTCTCTTCCTCTCTGGTTTGTCACAGCACAGACAGGCAGTCTGAGATGAGGAAAGTGTGTCTGTGATGGGGGAGGCCAAGTAGAAGTGATTGAGATGTGATATGTAGATGTACTAGTTTCCCAAGATGAATGTAACTATTATTTATTGCAAATGTATACTAATAAAAATGAAGCCACACTGGTAAAGCCACTAGGTTCAATGCAATTACTTTGAGAGAGTAGGAAGGAGCGCCGTCAATTTATTATAAGAATTTTCAAAGTACACATGTGAATCTGGCAGATATTTAGCAGTAAAGTATATGACAGCCTACAGCAAGGTCATGAGAAAATGAAAAAGAGTGATATTATAATGAGCAAAGACATTTCAAAAGGATTGAAAACTCTGGCCAGTCAGGACACCACAGCCTGAGAGCCCAGGATCTGTCGGCACTGGACACTGTGGGTTGTGGTACAGAATGAACAAGAAATCAAATAACTAAATAAACTAACCTTGTTGGGTATCTATACTGTGTGCAATGCTCTTTCCTGGAGATACAAACATACAGATCCATGTGACAGGCAAAACAAACTTCAGCTAAGCATAACAACTCTAATCATCTCCATGACTCAGGTTTGCTCATATTTAAACATCTTTGAAATTGATGGCATGTCATGACTGTTGGCAGCATTTATTTATCCTTGTACTGTGGTACATAAAATATGTGTATTGGAAAAGAAGAAATATAGTGAACATTTGTGAAATATTACTACCAAGTAGGATGAACAACGGTTAAATTTTATTGTGTAGTTTACAGTGAGCTATTGAAAATTTCACATCAGAAAGTAACAGGAAAGATCACTATATCCATTTTTCCCTTCCTCTTGCGGACCCTCCTTGCTTTTACTCAGTGAACATTTACAGAGCACGTCCTATAGGCCAAGTTTTCTGTTAAAAGATCAGAAATTGAAGGGCGGCAATTCAAGAGTGAAAAGGAGAGACGTGAAATCATTCAATTGGATCTAACTCACATATAGTTTATCCAGTAGTAGGAACTGGCTGCCAAAGAGAGAGTTTCTCAGAACACATCAAATAGGCCTATCCATCTCCTGTTGGAACAAATGGAAACTAACTTGGATTCCCAGAGGGACAGGAAGATTAGGAATAGCATTGCTTAGAGTCAAGGCAAAGCAAATCCACGACGCTCACTAAAGTGCCAAGGAATTATGAGAAAGTTGGGCATTTCACTATAGATCACACTATACTCAAAAAAAGAATCCTAAGTGATTGAACTGTATTCGTACCAGAATGCTGATAGGAAATTTGCCAGTACAGACCAGGCTTGGGAGATTTCTGCTGAGAAGAGGGACTGCATTGGCCTTGGGCTCCAGACCATGTGTGTTATTGCTTGGCAGAAAGTTTGTCGGCATTTTGCTCATGTCCAGAGACTTTGCCTGGGACTGAGACCAAGGGTGGCAGACTAATTAGTCTTACAGCAGAAATTTCAAGGCAGTCCAACGTTGAGGCGGTGGCTTGGCTACTGTTGGGAGCTTTTAGCCAGATTTATGTTGAGAATCAAGAACAAAGAGCCCAGAAGAATGATTTAAAACATCGTGAGTTTGGTCAGAAATGAAGCCCCAGTAAAGTTGCAGCCTGCAAAGATGGAACAAGGAGAAATTGGTCACTGAAAAAGACTATCAATTATTGCAAATAGGGAGGGGTG
>PVJO010027999.1:0-18835 GCA_004026905.1 Hystrix cristata
TAACAGAAATTTTAGACTTTTTGGTATTGTTCACCAGGCCCTGAAAAACTGGTTATTTTTTTTCGATATTGTTTGTTTATTCTGGTCACATAATTTTTATTGCTCTACTTTCTAAATCCTTGACATTATGATATGCCATCTCTATTCCACTATTGATTTAATCTAGTGGTTTAAAAATTTTCAGGTGTAATTTTCAGATCTAAAAGTGCCAATTTGTAAAATAGCTTATTTTCTATTTTTGCTGAGGACAGCTAGTTTTTCATTCATTGTAAATGTATTCACAATGATATTATGGAGCACGACTATATTACCTGCTTTAAAATTTTGTCTTACCACTTCTCAGATGAAGAAGTAGAAACAGCAGATAGACATATGAAAAAATGTTCAACATCACTGGTCATTCGAGAGATGCAAATTAAAACAACCCTGAGATTTCACCTCACTCCACAAAAAATGGCTATTATCAACAAATCAGCCAATAACAAATGCTAGAGGGGCTGTGGAGAAAAAGGAACCCTTCTCCACTGTTGGTGGGAATGTAGACTGGTTCAACCGCTATGGAAATCAGTGTGGAGATTCCTCAGGGAACTAGGACTAGAGATTCCATTTGACCCAGCTGTTCCACTTCTTGGTATCTTCCCAAAGGAATTAAAATCATTATACTGCAGGGATATATGCACACCCATGTTTATAGCAGCACAGTTTGTAATAACTAAATCGTGGAAGCAGCCCAAATGCCCATCAACAGCAGAATGGATTAAGAAAATGTGGTATTTTTATACAATGGAGTACTACTCTGCCATAAAAAATGATAAGCTTGAGATATTCCTAGGTAAATGGATGCATCTTGAGACCATACACATCAGTGAAATAAATTGGACACACATGTTTAAATACCATATAGTTTCTCTGGTGTGAGAAACTGAAAGTCCAAATAAAGACTAAAATGTATTATATTGGGAAAGGGAAGAAAATGTCGAAATGGGAAAGAGAACAAGGGAGGAGGAACGGGACAAAGGACACGAGAAATAAGAAATGGAAGGAAAAAATGGAAACAAAGCTTTTGCAAATAGGGAGGGAGGAGGGGGTGGGGGAATGGGAAAAAAAGAAGCAACAAGATATGTCATGTACAGGTACAAATCCCCTATGATGAATGTTATCACTATGTACATCTAAAATGTACCATTAAAATAAAATTTAAAAAAAATTTTTTTCTTACCCTGAGAAGTGTTAGATTATCTTGACAACTGATCAATAAATTTTAATTAACACAAAAGTCTTATTTTGATTGGTTTTAAATACACATCAGGTAAGTATAACAGAAAAGTAAAGTAATTGATAATTAGTTACTTTTCTCATTGCTGAGACAAAATACTCAACACCAAAAGTTAAAGGAGGAAAGACCTATTTGGCTTACAGTTCATAGAAGTTTCAATCCACAGTTGGCTGGCTTCAAGGAAAGGCGGCACGGCAGAGGCAAATCAAAGAGGAGAGTCCATGGAAAAGCGGGGCAGGCAGAAGGCAGCAAGCAGCAAGCAAGTGACAAGCAACGACCACAGTAGCCCTCTGTCCCTTATATTTTATCCAGGCTACCCACCCTTAGGGCAGGTAGCACTCATGCTTTTAATCCTAGCATTGCACCTTGAATCAATGTCAGCATCACACACTAGATCCAGCCACTACCAAAAAGCTCCACCTATGACCGCATGAGGCTTTGGGGGGACATCTAGATAAAAGGGATAATAGTAATAAAATAAAAAGTGGGTTAAATATAAAAGAAGACTCCAATCATTGCATCAGCCCTTGATGGCAGTTTTCAGCTACACACAAAACATTATTAACCTATAGTCATGCAAGATCTGAACTTCCAGTCCCACTAGCTTTTCCAAAAATGTGTCCTTCCGACTGATTTAATGGATTTTTCATTATGTCATTTTAATGTACATTAAATTATCCCTTGGGGAAAGATTTGACTTCTTATATAGGTCTGGCTCTAGAATAAAAATACCAATATACATATTTGGGCTACTAAACAGTACTTTTCTGGTATAAACTAACTTACTACATATATATATATTCCAGATAATTCAGATAATGATTCCTCAGTCTTCAAAAGATTTACCACAGGTACAAGCCATATCTTATCCTACTCCAGCACTTTCTAATATTATCGGGGCTTGGTTTTCAATGTTTTCTTGGTAAAAATGGCTACAAATGATCATTATTCTTGTCATACCTATCTTCATCTTTGGATCACATCTATGCAGCTGTCGTCTCCCATTTATTTCTCCCAGAATCCAACAGTTCTCAGTAATATGTGCTTGACCACTACTTGTACATACTACACAACCATATTTAGAACTTGTTGTCAAATTTAGATCTCTGTCATCATCCTAGAGAATTGGTCTACACACCTCTGACTCAAGGAGTGCCTAATGACATCCCCACTCAGTTCAAAGCAGTTATGTGTATGACCATTTTTTTCCTTCTCAAAGATTTGACTTTGCTGATTTGTTATGGAGAAAATTTAGTGGCTTCTCACTGACAGGTTAAAATTTTTAGCTCTAAACTCCCTGTTAAGCCATCCCACTCTTGTGGAGGCAGTCATAAGCAGAAACAAGGCTTTTGCTGTAAGGTCTATTCATTTTTTCCCAATGAGTCCTGATCCATTTTCTCCAAAAAGATAAAAAAAAAAACCTACTCATCACCTTATCTAAAGCTTAAGGTCTTCTATAAGTGACTACCATAAAGAAGGTAAAACTTGAGGCATTCATAGACAAAAGGATGAAACTTGAGGACATAATGTTAAATGAAATAAGTCAGACACTCAAGCTGAAGTATCACACAATTTCTCTTACACATATATGTGTATATACTATACACATATATCATATTCTATATATAGATAGACATGATAGAGACAGAGAAAGAGGAAGAGAGAGAGAGAGAAAGTCTCTAACTATGAAGAGAGACAAGAGGCAAAATAGAAGATAAATAGGAACTAGGGAGATCTTTTTCAAATGGACGAGGTAACCAGAAGAGATGGAGGGAGGGGAAGTAAAGGAGATGGAAAACAAAGAACTGAAGGGGAATATGATGATGAAAATAGAGCTTTTATAAATAGGAAGGGGATCAAGAATTGGAGGGAGCCAAGAGGGAGGGAGGCACCATGTGATATGGAAGAAGTGAAAAAAAAAAGAATTTAGAAGTATTGTGTACACGTACCATCTCCCCATGTACTGCAAACGTGTGATAATAAATAAAAAGTAAAATAAATCAATGTGTTTAAAAAAATTGTGACTGTATACCTATAATTTTAAACATAGTGCAGGTGGTCTCTGAAGGGCTGCAGGGTACTAAATAAGCTAGGTTAAGACATTCTTTAGATAATCATGTTTCCTCTCTAGACCCTTTTCCCATCCCGTCAACCTGTTATGAAAACCCCAGTCTCTCACTCTGACTGCTTTCCTTTTGACAGTCTTTTCTGATGTAAACAAATTGTTGTCTTTTCTACAAAAAGATAAAACTTTTCCTTGTAATTCCATTATCTAGGTCATCTCAAGATTGATATCTCTCAGTTATCTTTTTGGTTGAGAACTACTGACATTTTTCTGTGTCTTGTTATGGAAAGTAATTTTAGATTGGTCCTTGGCATTTTGAACATTATGTTACTAAATATTCTTAAAATTACCTGGAAAATATTGATTTTTGTTGTTTCAGCAGGCAATAGATTGGTTTGGAACTTAAGCATTAGTTGATATTATAGTTGAGTTCTGATTCCTTGGGTACACACTCAGCTATCCACTTCCACAAGTTTCATATATGTGGATTCAATAATTGTGGATCAAAAATATTTGAGGTGGAATCTCAGTGTTGTTTTAATTTGTATTTCTTGAATGGCCAGTGATGTTGAACATTTTTTCATGTATATATTATCTGCTTGTATTTCTTCATCTGAGAAGTGTATATTCATTTCAGATGCCCATTTTTAATTGGGTCTTCAAATTTAAGGAGTCAAATTTTGTTGGACTTAGATAGTAGTCCTTTGGTTGAAGAATAGCTAAAATTTTTTTTTCCAATTCTGTAGGTTGTCTCATCACTCATTATTGGTTTCTTTTGCTGTGCAGAAGCTTTTAAATTTGGTATGACCTCTCTCATTCATTCTCATTCATATTTCTTTTGTTATTAGGATTCAGTTCAGAAAGTTTTTGCCTATACCTATGTTCTCAAGAGTTGTACCTATTTTAACTTCCAGTAAAATAGGTGTTTCTGTGTTAACAGTCAGATCTTTTATCCATCTTAATTTCAGTTTAGTGCGTGTGAGAGGTGTAGGTCTAAATGCAACCTTCAGCATGTGGACAGAGATTTTTCCCAGCATCATTTGTTAAAGAGGCTAGCTTTCCTCCAGTGAAAGGTTTTGGTCCCTTTCAAAGATAACACAGCCGAGTGTGACTACAGTTGTTTCTGTGTCTTCTGTTCCATTGATCCATGAGTCTGTTTTTTTTTTCTTTTACCAATACCATGCTGTTTTTATCACTACAGCTTTGAAGTATAACTTGAAGTCCAGGATTGTGATGCCTCCTGCCTTGCCCTTGTTGGTCAGAATTGCTTCTGCTATTATAGGTCTCTTCTGGCTCCATATGAATTTTAGGATTGCTTTGTCCATTTCTGGAAGGAACGTTACTGGTATTTTGATTAGAATTGCATTAAGTTTATGTAACAGTTTTGGAAGTATGGCCATTTTGACTATATTGATTCTGCCTATCCAAGAACATGGAATATCTTCCCATTTACTGATACCCTCTTCAATTTCTTTTTTTGGAGAGCTATGGCTTTCATTGTAGAGGTCTTTTATTTCCTTGGTTAGGTTAATTACAAAGTATTTCATTTTTATTGGTTCTATTGTGAAGGGTACGATTTATTGGTTCTATTGTGAAGTATTTCATTTTTATTGGTTCTATTATGAAGGGTACCATTTATTGGCTCTATTGTGAAGGGTACCATTTCCCTAATTTCCCTCTCTGTGAATTTGTTATTGTGTACAGGAATATTATTGATCTTTGAGTGTTAGCTGTGTATCCTGCTATGCTACCAAATTTGGATATTAGTTCTAAAAGTATTTTGGTGGAGTTTTGGGGGTCGTCTATGTAGAGGATCATGTCATCAGCAAATAATGATAAGTTAACTTCTTTTTTCCCTATCCATATCCCTTTTTTTCTCTTGCCTTATTTCTCTAAGTAATGTTTTGAGAACTATATTAAATAGAAGTGGTGATAGCAGATATCCTTGTCTTTTTTCTGATTTTATTTATTTTTTTCTTTTTGGAGTCCTGGGGATTGAACTCAGGGACTTGCACTTGCTAGGCAAGCATGCTACCACTGAGCTAAATTCCCAGCCCCTCTTTTTTTTCCTGATTTTAGAGGGAAAGCTTTCAGAAGCTCTCCACTTATTGTGATGTTTCTCATTGGTTTGTCAAAGATGGCTGCTATTAGCTCGAAATAACGACCTTCTAGTCTTATTTTTGTCAGAGTTTTTTTTTTTAAAACCATGAATGAATGTTAGTTTTTATCAAATGCTTTTTTAAATATCTATTGAGACCGTCATGTGATTTTTGTTCTTGCTTCTGTTTATGTGGTGTATTACATTTATTGATTTTCATATGATGAACCACTCTTGAATCCCTAGGATGGCTCTTACTTGGTAATAATGTATGATCTTTTTGATGATCTGTTGCATTCTATTTGACAGTATCTTATTAAGGATTTTTGCATCTATGTTCATTAAGAAGATTGCCTGTAATTCTCTTTTTTGGTTGTGTCCTTTTCTGGTTTTGGAATAGGGATAATGCTTCCAGGAATGACTTTGGGAGTACTGCTTCACTTTTGATTATGTTAAAGATTTTGAGTAGTACTGACTTTAGATTTTCTCTAAAGTTCCTGTAGAATTTAGCAGTGAATCCATTGGGACCTGGGCATTTCTTACTTGGTAGTTTTTAATTAGTTCTTCAATTTCACTGACCGATATTGACTTACTCAGGATTTTTATATCTTCTTGGTTCTGCTTTGGTAGTTCACATATATTTAGGAGTTTATCCATTTCCTCTGAATTTTCCATTTTATTAGAGTCCAGGTTCTCAAAGTAGTTACTGATAATCTAGATTTCTTCAGAATCCATTGTGATTTCACTTTTTTTATTTCTAATTTCGTGAATTTGTATCTTTTCTTTCCTTATTTTGTTAGGATTGGCTGAACATTCACCTACTTTGTTTAATCTTTCAAAGAATGAAAAATACATTTGAAAAACAATTGCATCTGTACTGAACATGTGTAGACCCTGTTATTTTTCCATAAGCAATACAGTATAACAATTACACATAACATTTCCATTTTATTTGATATTAAGTAACAAAGTTTATTTAAATTATTCAGAAAGATAAGTATGTACTTCTATGTAAATACTATTGTATTTTGTATAAAGGTCTTGATGACTACTACATGCGTTCACAACCAGGAGATAAGTCAGGTGTCGTATTTTTTCAGACACAGACTTGGTGATCCCTTTCTTTACCTCTTTGTGCTCTAGAATTTAACTCAAAATTATCTGGATTGAAGAAACCATTTTCCTAATATTCCTGATTAGAAAGACCAAATTCTTTCATAATTTCATTTTCTATAGTTGTGCAGTACGGACCATTATGATGGTGAAGCAGCGAGAAAAGAAAGAAAATAATAATTCTGTAGTCTTAATGAGAGTATCTCCCAAAATTTGTACTGTGAAGACTTACTAACTCATGTGATAGTATGAGGGAGTGTGGTCTTTGGGAGGTCATTAGGTCATGAGGGCAGAACCCTTGTAAATGAGATTCATGCTCTGAAAAATGAGGCCCTAGAGACCTAGGTTTGTTTTTGTTTGTTTGTTTGTTTTGCTTCCATCATGTGAGGACATAAAGAGAAGGATCCAGTTTTAGTCAGAAAAATCAGTCCTCTCCAGTCAATGAATCTACTTGAAACTTCACCTTGGACTTGCCATCTTCCACAGCTGCAAGAAATAAATCTCTGTCATTCATAGGCTCCCAGTTTATGGTGTAATTTATAGCAGCTTAAGAAGACTAAAATAAATAATAACGATGATTCCTCAATCTCTGCACAAGAGGAGACCATTTTCCTGGTTCTTCTGTACAAAAACAATGGATTCAATCTCATAGTCTTTGGCGCCTAAATTACTATACCAGTGGTGTAGATTTGAGCTTCTTGCTGAACTTGAAAAAAAAAATTACAATCCATTGTTCCTCTTTCTCTATTCATCTCACAGATGCCCTATTCTCAGCTTCATGACTGATATCTGTTCCATTTATGCAATTCATCATTTCTGACTGCCATAAGTCAAATTCAGGACACAGAATGGGAGATAAAGAAGACTCTCATTGCCATCATTTAGCTGTTCTTCAAATTTAATGTCACATCTCAATATGTTGGCTCTTATTTTGTTCTCAATTCGTTGTATATTTAAAAAAGAGATTTTGATTGTAATTACTGGGTGAAATAGATTACAGTGTGCTTATTTCACATTTCTCTAGCCAAAGAAATCCCAATTTTCTTTTTTTTAAGGAAATGAGAAATAGAATCCAATTTTGGCACTGTTGCATCTGATATCTTTGATTAGGCTAAAGAAATTTGTTTCACATATCTTGTAGTAGAGATCATCTAATGAAGAATTTTTGGTTTCTGTTTGACTGAAAATTCATTTACATTTGTTTTTGAAGATTGTTTTTGCTGGATATAAGAACTCACAGATGAAGATTTTGCTTTATTTATACAATGTAAATATTGCACTCCATTCTCTTTTTATTCCATACAAGTAATGTATTTTCTTTCCACTGACAACTTTTTATCACTAGTTCCAACAATTTGATTGGATTTGATTTGGTATATTTCAGCATGTGACTTTATGTTTATTCTACTGCAGATATATCGAGCTTCTAAGATCTTTGAATAATAATTCAATTAAGAATTCTGTTTCCTGTCTTGAACTTCAAATCGAATATGCTAGACTGTTTTCTCTTGCCGCACAGATAAATATAAGAGTCTAGTAATTTTCCCCCTGTGTTAATTCCTTCTGCACTTCACTATGAATACTTTCTTTGGCTACATTTCTAATTAACTGATCATTTATTCTTTATTGTTAATCAACTGTAAAATCCCACAAGGATATTTTCTTTCTTATATTGTATTTCTCAGTTAAAAGCTCTATTACAATTTCCTTATATTGCCAATTAATCTGCATATAAAATTCATACTTTACATTATAGCCTTTAGCATATTTAAATAGAAGTTTTAAGGGTTTTGAGATTTCCACAATCTCAGGCATTTGAGGTTGTTTATCTATTGTCTAAATTATCTTCTTACTTATGGCCACATTTTCATGCTTTGCAAGACTAGTAATTTCTGATAGTAGACATTGTGTGCTACATTATTCAGTATCTAGATTTTATCGTGTTACTTTAGGAGTGCCAAATACTTTAAAAACATTTTCACTGAGATGTAAGTACATTCAATAAACTTAACATATTTAAACCCCACAATTTTATAAGTCCTAATACATGTGTATACCCATGATACTGTTAACCACAATCAAGGAAATGAATATATTGACTTACCTTCAACAGTTTCTTTTTTCCTTACTAATATAAATTTTATTGGTACATTTTAGATAAATATAATGATTATGTTCATCATAGGGATTTTGTACCTGTACATGATATATTTTGATTTTCCTTTTTTCCCCTTTCCCTTCCCACCCTTTGACTCCTTCTCCCCTTATTTACTACAGCTTTGTTTCCATTTTTCCACTTTTCCACTTTTCATTTTTCTTTCTTTCCTCCCCTGTCCCCATTTCCCCTGTAGGTTTTTTTTAATACAATGGAGTATTAATCAGCCATAAAAAGGATAAATTTGAGACATTTCTAGGTAAATGGATGCCCCTCGAGAACATACTCGTAAGTGAAATAAATAAGATACACATGAGTAAATATCACATTGTTTCTCTGGTATGAGAAACTGAAAGTGGAAATAAGAATCAACAATTTCTTCATGCTTCACTGTAGCCTGTCCCTCATCCCCTCGTGCCCTGTCCCCACATATCCATTTATCTGCTTTGTGTTATGATAGCTTAGTCTGCATTTTCTATTATATATATATTACATATATATTTGGAATCATACAATAATACTCTATTTTGTCTAGCTTATTTCACTCAGTTTATTTTTTTGAGATTTATTCAACTTGTGGAATATATCAATAGTAAATATTTTTGTTGTTGAGTGATATTCTATTTTAGGAATATACACCAACTTTCTAAGTCATTCATTTATTCTTGGGCCTTTAGGATATTTACAGTTTTCCAAGTACAGCTGATATTGATATTTATACACGCATTTTTACATGTACATTTGCTTTCATGTACATTTGCTTTCATTTCTCTTGGGTAAATATCTAAGAGTGTAATCGCTGGATCAAATTTAAGTGCACATTTAACATCTTAAAATGCCAAACTTTTCCCTACAATTTTGGACTATTTACGTTCCTACTAACAATGTGTGAGAGTTGTAGTTGCTTCACAACATTGTCATTGTCAAAAGTTTTACTGTCAACTTTATAAAAAAATTTTTTTTTTTTGTACTGGGGATCAAACTCAGGGACTTGCACTCTAATTGTCAACTTTTAGGTTTGAAACAGTTTAGCAGGTGTAAAGCGATATCTGATTTTGATTTTATTTGGATTTATTTAATGACTAATGATGTTAAACATTGTTTTCATGGTTTAGCACTATCTCTGTGTCTTCGCTGGTGAAGCACCTGTTTTATTTTTTACCCATTATTTATTTGGCTCTTTGCTTACTTAATGATTTTGAGATAAAATTTGTTTTCATAGCTTTTTCTGTGTAAATATTTTCTCTGTCTATAGCTTGCCTTTACATTCTTTTAAATGTCTTTCAAATATCAGAAATAATTTTGATGGAGTACATCAATTATTTTCCTTTACTGCTCATGGTTTGGTGTCACAGCTAATAAATCTTTGTCTACTCTAAGTATATAAAAATTATCTCCTTATATTTCTTCCAAATGTGTATATTTAAATCTTGTATTTAGGTTTATTATTAAAGTTAAATTTTGTGTACAGCATGAAAGATAGTTCAAAGTCCACTTATTTTGCATGTGTTTAATCTAATTGTTCTACCGTCATGCGTTAAGGAAATTGTCCTTTCTCCATGGAATTTAATTTTTGTTGAATACCAATGAACTGCATAAATGTAAGCCTACTTCTAGACTCCCTATGTTTTTCTTTTGAAGTATTCATGCATATTAATGTCAATAGCACACTGTTTGAATGAACTAGATTTATAAGTCTTGAAGACAGTGTAAGTTCTTTGACTTTACTCTATTTTTCAAAAAGTGTTTGGAATTTCTAGGTATTTAGTAATTCCAAGTGAATTTTAAGATGCTTTTTCCAGTTTCTGAAACAAAAGACTGCTGAGATTTTGAGACTGCATTGAGTCCATGAATCAATTTGGGTAAAAAGGATATCTTAACAAAATGCTTGCAACCCACTAACATTTTATATCACTCAATTCTATTTGGGTCTTCTTTAAATGCTTTCAGTGATGTTTTATTATTTTCAATATATAGGTCTTGTACATTTTTTGTCAGATTCATCCCTAAGTAGTTGATACTTTTTATTAGTGCATATTAATTTTACAGAATATTGTGTTTCATTGTGGCATTTACATAAATACATATAACATACCCTGATCACATTCATTTTCTCTACTACCATACCTTCCATTGCTCCTCCTCCCCTGATTCTCCTCCTTTTATCTAATAGTCTCCCTTCTACTTTCATTTAGTACTTGGCATTTTTATGCTATCATGAATAGTATTGATTATTTTGAAATTTCATTGTTTATTTCTAATATATGGAAAATTCTGCTTTCTCAATTATCAGTTTGTTAGAACCAGGAACAACTCCAATCTTCCAGAGCTTGCATATCATGTAGTCTTGAGAATTTTGCCACAAACACTTAAATTGGCCTTTTTGTCTGACTAAGCAGAAATCAGCATGTCAGTAGAGAATTGGTCAATATGAGAATTGGTCAATATGACCAACTAGATTGTTTTCAGTGGTTTTACAAATAAATTTTATAACTTCTCTTTCAATAATATTCACTATTGTTTTCATTCTATTTAGAAAACATAATGCAATATCACTATATCATCTCTTAGGATATAATTTTGTATGAGAAAGAAATCACCTCATATTTCAAAAAGTTGCTTCTCTCCATTTAGAATCTAGGCTCTTTATTCTTACAACACTAGGTTCAACAGTGTAGTGAGAAACTACTATTTGATTTTCTGTATCTGTTGTGGGAGCAGATAAGCAAAACTGAATAAGTACATTCCTAACCTTTTTAAATCTGGCTAGGCCTGAATTTGCCACCTTTAGAGTGAGAATCAGCTCTTGCACCACTCAGGGTCATCAGTTGCCTCCCCAAGTTTAAGTATTTTTATATCTCTAATGTCTCTATTGGTCATTATAGTTAGGTCAATCATTTTCATCGCTAAGTTTATACTGACTGGAGAAAATAGGCTTGAATATTTAGAGACCATCTCTGAGTTCAATAAAATAGTTGTATTTTTTAACAATGTTTCTCTGTCACTCAGGTCTATTGGTCAATACACTGCAGTTAGTACCTAGTACCCTTTTCAAAGGCCTTTGGGGGGGACTCAGAAATGATGGTTGGGTAAATTTCCTATTGCTTGTTATAGAAATTTAATGGCATGGACTACCACTGACTGATGTGGTGCTGCACACTATTTCTATATTTTAAGAATACCACCATCATTCTAGCTGATGCACATAACATTTTTTTATTCAGATTTGTGGCTTCATTGTTTGTAACTATCATGTCAACTTTCCCATCTTGACTCTTTTATCCTTTCCTTTTGGAACCAGGCTTGTTCTAATAATATCAACAACAGCTTTGGCCACAAAATGTTGCTGAGGTATATCTGGGTTGGCTTTCCACTCCTAATAGGCACTTGTCATGCAGGCATGGCAGATTTGGCTGGTTCTGCATGGACTTGGGAAGGATGAATGGACATGGATTCTGCTAGGCAATAGAATAATTCTGTAAGCTCACCACCTTTGTGACCATTCCAGAAAGGACCACTTAGTGTCAGAATGAAAATGTTGGTACTTTTTATATTTTCTAACTCTGTTGAAAATCTCACTTTGTTCTTGCATTGTTCTGAATCACTGAGTGCTTTTATGATTGTTATTTAGAATGTCTGACGTTCTTGCATTGTTCCCCTGACTTACTGAATGCTTTTATGGTTGTTATTTAGAATATCTGACACGTTAATCATATATATATATATCTATTTCCTTATGATTGTCTTTTAGATGTTTATCTTATTCATTTGCTTACAACATATTTCTCTGTTTCTTCACTTTCTTTTACTCTTGGTGTTAGTCCTTGTGCATTATACAAAACAGTCACCCTCCTTGTCTTCTCAGAACGACGTCATATAGAAGAAGACCTCAACAATCAGCCTGGCCAGAAGTTCTACTTGCCTCTGAAACATTCATACTAGTTCAAACACAATTTTCCTTCTCAGTAACCCTCATGCATCTAGAGTATGCTAAGACCCAAGAGTGCTATGAGAGAAGTGAGACGGAGGCCAGATCCTTGTAGAGTTCCCAGTGCAATCAGAATATATGATCTTTGATTCATTCCTTTCCTGCTCTCTACAGGGAGATGCTGGAAGCTGGGTTTACCCTCTCATTTGCTTTTCACTGAGTTAGCAGTGGGGCTTTGGCAAGAGATAACTTGTTATTTCAAACTACTGTCTTTGTGCTCAGTACTACCTAGCATATATAGTATGACAGTGCTATGATTTAGTTCTAAAGTGCCCCCCAAAAGTCTGATGTGTTCAGAGCTAGGGTTTTACTTCTCAGTGGATTAATTCATCATCATTAATTCATAGCACATTCATAGCTGAATATGCTATTAGGAGGTGGTGTCTGGTTGGAGAAGGTAGGTCACTGGGGCATAACCTGAAAGGGTCTATTCTTATCCTTGGCTCCTTCCTCTCTTTCTGTCTCCTGGTTGCCATGGGTCGAGCAGCTTTCCTCCACCATGCTCTTCTACCATGCCATATCTGCTTTGGATCCAGCCGACCATGTGTGGACTGAACTCCCTGAAACTGTGAGCCAAAATAAAACCCTCTTTCTTTAAATTGCAGAAGTAGGTATTTTGTCTCAGTGATGGGAAAGTTACTAATATATACAGATTCCATTAGTGCTGTGAGACAGGTGAGAAAAATGTTCTCACTTCAGACAGTGCACCCCAAAATCAGAATATTGGATAGATCATGCCATTTTCTTTTTCCTTCTTAAGAAAAGCTAGAAGGCACATGGTAATTCACTGAGTAGGGCTTTTACTGAGAAGGTGTCATTAACTCTCTTACCAACTTTAGTGTGGCTAATTTTATGCTCACCTCAATCAAAAGTCTCTCCACTAATTTCTGGATTTCCATAATGATAAATGGATGATATTTTTCATTCAATCAGTGTGTTCACAGATGGGGGCTGCAGAATAACTATTGTGGCATTTTCTCTTCATCTCTTTACTTTTAATCTACCTGTGTGTTTATATTGTGACCAGGCTTCTTGCAGAAAACATATAGCTGGACATGCTGTTTGGCCTACTCTAACAATCTTTTGACTTTTAATTGGTGTATTTGTACTATTGATATTAAAATGATTACAGATATAATTATATTGATATCTGCCAGGTATGTACAGTAACTGTTTCCTCATCATTGACCTTGATCTTTGTTCCTGTTTGTGTCTTGCATTCTTCCTGTATTTTTAATTGTGATTAAATATTTCGTGCAACTCCATTGTCTCTCCTTTCTTAATATATTAATTATACTTCTTTCAAAATTCACTTTCATGTCTACTTTTGAGTTTTGAATATACATTTACAACCATGCAATATCACTTTCAAATAACAATGTTTCATTTCATGGGTAGTACAAATACTTTATAATAACAAACTATTCCTAATTCTTTCCTCCTATTCATTTTTTCATTGTTATCTTTCATTTCCCTTACTTATAAACTATTAACATTCCATAGATTATTTCTTTTATTTTGAGAAAAATGTTACCTGTTAGAACAAGTGAAATTTTAATTTATGTTTACTTTTTTCTTCTTCAGTATCCTTCCTTTATTTTGACTCAAGTTTCTGACCTATATCACTTTTCTATCTCTATTAACATTTTGTGCAAGGAAGTGCTACTGACAACAAATTCCCTTAATTTTTGTTTGTCTGCAGAAGTTTTATATCTCTTTCACTTAGAAGGAATACATGGCAGGGGATTTTAGATTGGTGCTTTCCCACATAGTTTCTTTCAATATTTTTTATATTTCATTTTCTGCTGTTTCAATATTATATTCTTAGGTATGTTATTATTAATTTTTTCACATTTATTCTGCCCCAAGTGCTATGTCTTGGAAGCTTAATCACCAAGGTGGCAATGCTGAGAGGTAATGTGCCACCTTTTAAGTGAGGTCTAGTGGTAGTTCATAGGTCAAATGGATACATGTCCTCTGAAAGAGTTATAGGATCCCAGTCCCTCTTTGGCTTTATGTCTCGCAACATGATCTCCCATTGCTATCATCATATCCACCACATGGTACTCACCAAAGCTGATGTTAGTGCTGTGCCTCTGAACTTCCAGAAATGTGATAGATAAACCCCTTTTCTTAAAAAGTTACATAGCTTAATACAGGAAGTTTCCTCCAATCTTCACTTTGAGAGTCTGGTAGAGCTCCTGGAGATAAAAATTACAAAAGTGTAAGAGTCTTTATATGAATGGATCTCCTTGAAGATTTTGTCCCTCAGAGTTGTCTACACCAAGCCTCCAACAATTTTTTTCAGTTATAGTCTTGGCATTCCCACCCTGATATTTATTCTTATGAAGATAGTTTTCAGGTCTAATAAGTTGCGATTTTCTATACCTGCCTATTTCTCCAGTTTCAGAGCAGCAGTATAGCTATGATCTCATTTCTCTGATGAATCTAAAAAGTGTTTTTTTTCAAGTTGTTATTAATAGAATAAAGACTTCTAAGGTCATTATATGTTGGACTGGTAACCAGAAGTTTTAATGGGAAGTTTTTAAACTACACGTACTATTTCATTAATAGTCATAGTGTTACTAAAATACTTTACTTCTTGAGTGAGGTTTTATATGTTAGGTCTTTCAAGGAATTTTTTATTTTAATAGCTGTTGAATTTATTTTCCTAATGTTGCTTATAATTTTAGTTATCATTTTCCTATGTCTAGATCCTGTGATGGTATGACCTTTTATTTCTGGCAATGGTAATTTTTGTCTTCTACTTATTTCTCTTCATTTGGGTAGAGTTTTATCAATTCAAATGTTTTTTAAAAAATATTATTAATATATGTTTATATGTCACAATGATGGGGTTTATTCTGAGAAGTTGGTACACGTAGTTAGCATAATTTCGACCCCATTACCCTTCACTCCCTTTGCTCCTTCCTTCGGCTTTCCCTCTTCCCTGTCTCTAGAAATCTACCTGTTGATTCCGTCCTCTCTCCTTTCTTTCTTTATGAATTTACGCTTTTTTTTAGTTTCTCACCTTTAGTTTTTCATAGTAATAGAAATCATGTAACATTTAACTTCCTGAGTCTGACTAATTTCACTTAAGATGATGGTTTCTAGTTCTATCCATTTTCTTGCAAATACATGATATCATTCTTCCTTATAGATGAGTAATATTCTATCTTATATATACAGAGTCTACCAAAAAATGGGTACACACTTCAGGAGAAGAAAAACAGTAGGATGCCTTATCAACAGATGGTGTTACCTTTGTATAGGGGACCCTAGTGGATGTCGTATATTGCAGAAAACCCACTACACTGCCAGCCTTTAGAGAAGAAATTGAAAATGCATGTGTGGCAATCTCAATGAGCAAGGTTACCCAAGCAGCAATTTGCCATACTAATGTCTTGAAGATAATAGCCACCACTTTGAGCATGTCTTGTAATTGAAGAGGCCAAAGGTAATTTGTATTAATCGCATGATGCCGCGATAAATTTAGTATTAAAATACTTATACAAGTTTTTCCTTTTCCTAAAGTAGGTATACATTTTTTTGCAACTCTGTATATCACATTTTATATATCCATTCATCTGTTGATAGACCTGTAAGCTCTTTCCACGGCTTAAATATTGTGAATCACATATATATATGTATATGTAAACATATATATTTATTTTCACTGTAGTATGCAGTCTTTAGTTTCTCATTTTTAAAATTCTTTTATTTTTAAGTTTTATTTTATCACTCTTACCAAACACACATCAGAAAGCATATCAACAGTGCATCTTATGGTAAGTCAGTTTACAACAAAACTGAACAAGGCAATTGTGTTTACAGAAATAAGTTCTCAGGAAAAAAGTCTGAAATACAGTCCAGTGAAATGCGATGTTCGCACATTTAGGTATATAAGAAAGTGGAAAATAAAAATCCTTCGCTACTCAGCAAGAAAAGACAAGTTTGAAAGACTTAAATGAAAATCAGAAATTTAGAGATTTGAAAAAAGAACTTCTTGGTACTGACACACATATACATTTAAGGTTACACTTAGTGATTGAAAAAAACCTCACAAACAATATGACATCACAAAGAACACAACCATAGTGACAGAAATGCCAAGACCAGCTGAAACAACTGGTTGAAATGTTATGGACAACTATCAATTTTGTATTGTGATGTTCTTGTAATTTTGAGATGAAGGTAAACCAACAAGAGAAAGTGATCTTTCACATTTTATCCAGCCAAACCTTCTTATAAAAAGCACAGCAATTATGTTACTAAGGGAAAGGGCTTAATATTATAATCCATCACTCCAGTGGTGACACAGGAGGCTATAAACTTATAATTTATTGATCATAACTGGATTTCTAAAAGTGATTAAAATATGGAAGAAATGAAGCCCTTGTGGAGTAAAAAGTCCCTTCTACCCCAAATTTGACCCTGTTAAGAGGATACTGAGGAATGTTAAACTATTTATGATTTTTCAAAAAGAATTAAAAATGAAAGAGTAAATGCCACTGGAAAAGCTGTGCCTTTATATTCTGCAAAGTAAGTAATATACAGAAGTGTATCTTAACTTTTTCTTATAATAAATAAACCCTGCTTAGTTCCATAAGGGGCAGTAACTTTTCCGGTAGTGCATACTAATAGTCTCCAGTTTCATTCTGACCCTTGATGCACTTGAATGGCAATGAATACCAAATACACAAAAGCTGGAATTCAAATATTTACTTTTAAAAATTAGGATAAAACCAGGATCGATATTTAATCCGGTTTCACAAACTTTTACAATAATTTTCTGGGAAAGAAATAATGAGGAATGTGTAGAGAAGACACTGTTTCTCTGCTACAAATATGAAGTCTGCAGCTTAAAAAAATAAACATTTTAAAATCAATAACCACAAGGAAGATTACTAATGCCAGTAAGGGAGTCATTTTCTTCCCCTCATCTAATTTTAGTGTCAATTTTTCTCCTCCTTATTCTTAAATTTAGCAGTCTTCTGAAAACTCATGGTAATAAAATAAAACAGCTATAGATAGTTTAAATAATTTAAGAGATTTTGAGTCCATGTGTAGGGAAAGGAGTCCCCATAGGTAGGGAAAAGATAGGGTAAGGCTTCGTTAGACATTATTAAAAATCAATAGACAATTTTGACCTCTACAGCCAGACTCTAAAAGTCAGACAGCTATATTCTAATAGCTAGAACACAGAGGCAGCTAAATCTCAACAGTTAAAGGAAGAAAGGCAAGGGAGTTATTCCCAGAAGGCTCCAGCTCTGGGTAGTGTGATTAACATGCAAATCACAAAGTCCCCCTTTATTTGATCCTTACATCTACATAACCTGGCCCTAAGGCACCCACCCATAAACTTGCCCTCTGCCAAAAGACAAAGGTCACAGGGCTGAGGGAAATCGAGGCAGAGGTGACAAGTAAGCCTGAGAGCCAATCAGATTCCAAGGGCTGACCCAAAGAAAAAACTCAATAAAAAGGGGCTACAATGAAGGGTCCATGAGTATTTCACTTTGGAATACTCCCTACTCACCAGGTAGCTATCTATCATCTCCCTTCCCCTCCGCCCCCCCCTTTTTTTTAACCACTTTTAAATAAATAGTCTTCTCTTAGTTTAAACTCTGTTTCTTTAATTCTTTACTGTAGCTGGGTTTATGATTTCTGAGAAGTGTTTTTTCTAGCGGGGCCACCTCCGGATATGCACATATGTACATGATTTTAGAATACCTCACTACATTTGCTTTTGTACACTCATTGTCCTGATAGCATGAATATGATTAAGGGGACATAGCCTGGAAGAGAAAGAAGATTCCAATCTGGGATTTTGAAAAGAAGCGATACAAATAATTTTCACCCATAATCAATACTTATGGCAGCAAGCACCTCTTGATGCAGGAGGGCAACAAGCGTTCTTTATTCGCACAGGCAGTGAATTGCTGGAGGAAATTTTAGGGCATTAAGGAAGTTTATTTAAGTAACAAAAAGGAGACTGGTTTTGCCAGGTGAACGAAATAACCAGCTGCTGGCACAGTTAGGGAATCTGAAATGGAGCGAGGGGCTAGGGAGCTAATGATGGAGCATGGGTTATGAAGTGGAAGTCTGAGCCAGCTCCACTGGCCAGCCCAATCTCACCCCAC
>PVJO010028000.1:0-18843 GCA_004026905.1 Hystrix cristata
AATGAGCCCCCTTCCCCCCTCCATCCCATCTCCTCAGACCCCAGGACTCTGCTGCAGCCTTTCTCCATCAGCAACATGCAAATACGCTGTCACTTCCATCATTTTAAGTTCTTCTAGCCCACCTCCCCCAGCCGTCCCCTGAAATATCTAACCTACTACCACACTAGAAGGGCTCCTGCTACATGTGCAGCCCCAGTGTCAGCCCTGTTAGCCCGACCCTGACCGCTGCCACCTCCTGAATGCCCCATCGCACTCCCCTTTGGGGCCCCCAGGCTCGGGCCTTCCCTGGCTTCTCATTGCCCTCTGCCTGCCCGTGCTCCCATTCTCTCTCCAGGGGCCTTGACCCCAAACTCCCCTCTCAGAGACCTCGATTTTTATGTTAATGGTCATCTTCATTCAGCAGACCCAAAACAGCTCCGCCCTCCCTAAGCCCCGCCCTCCCTAAGCCTCGCGCTCTTGGCGTGTCCTAACACCTGTCCCCTCCCCTCAAGGCCTGGAACGTTCTTCCCCAGGACCACCTCCCTTGGTCCCCTCCAACGCTCCCTCTCTCTCCTGCTGGCTCCCTGATTCCTTCCTTCCTCTTTCTGGGGGAAGGCTGTGCTAGGTATGAACTGCTCCGTAAGAAAGAATGTAACTTTAATATTGGACTTCACTGATGTGCTCGAGTGTCTGCAGTTGTTTCTTTCTTTAAATCATAGCCACATGATAAATTTCCTGTTTTGTTGTGGTTCTCTTATTGATGGGCGTGCAGTGGGTGTTTCTAGGAAATGGTCAATTTTTATTAAAATACTTCTGTAAGAAAATTTAACCTTGGGAGCTGGGGATTTAGCTCAAGTGGTACAGCGCTTGCCTAGCTGAGTTCAATCCCCAGCACCCCCCAAAGAAAATTTAACCCGACACTAGAGACTAATAATACTCATTAAGAAAAAAAGAAAGAAAGAAACCCGGGGCCGCTCGAGCTAGGCAAGTGCCCTGCGCTGAGCTGAATCCCAACATTCTTACCGTCTTGAGAGGGTCTCACTAAGTTGCTAAGTTGCCAAGCAGGCCTCCAACTGGTGATCATCCTGCCTCAGCCGGGACCACAGGTGTGTCCGGCTGTCTCCCTGATCCTTCAGGTGAGAGCAGCAGGAACTGCTCTTCCCGTTTGCTGTGTGCCTCCCTGCGAGGGCAGGGGTGCCTGTCTGTCTGTCACATCCCCGTGGTGTCCCCCCTACCTAAGGCCTTGCTGTGGCTTTGGGCTGGGGGTTGGGGGCTGGCCTGACCCCAGACGTGGCTCCTGCAGGGGCTGTGGGTGGATACAAGTGTTGGGTGGAGCCCCCAAGTCGGGCTTCTCTACACACCGGATGCTGTGGGAGCCATGGGTGAGAGTAGCAGGGGTCTCAGGCGGCCCGTGTGTAATGTCCGGGTTGGGGGCAGCCTGCAGCCTGGAGGAAGTCTAGGAGGGCCCCTTGGAGGAGGAGCCACAGGGAGGCCGAGGAGGTGGTGTGAGACCCCGTGATGTGTGCCTGGGCAGGTGTGTTATTTATTTATGAAACAAGATCTCACTGAATTGCCAGGCTGGGGTCAAACTTGGAATCCTGCTGCCTCAGCCTCCCAAGCAACAGGATTACCGCGTGTGCCACAGCACCCAGTTTGTTAGACCTTTCAGTAGAGGGGAAGTTGAGGCTCAGAGGCCACACAGGCAGCGGCGCTGGGGCCGTAGGGAAGGAACTGGGGAGGAGGGACAGGAGCGCCACCCTTCACTGGGCCACAGCGTCAAGGTTGCCTCCGTACAAATTAGAAAGGAGTCCCTTGCAGGACCCCCCAGAGCTGGATGCCACCCTGCTGAGGTCGCTGCCCGCTCCCCCCGGCAGTGATGGTGGCCACGCAGCAGCAGATGAGTGACGCGCAACTGACGCTCCAGCAGCGGGACTACTGTGCACACCACCTCATCCGGCTGCTCAAGTGCAAACGCGACAGCTTCCCTGACTTCCTGGCC
Organism: Hystrix cristata; assembly: GCA_004026905.1. Classification (NCBI taxonomy): domain Eukaryota; kingdom Metazoa; phylum Chordata; class Mammalia; order Rodentia; family Hystricidae; genus Hystrix; species Hystrix cristata. The sequence goes on from PVJO010028000.1 coordinate 1,979, forward strand.
TGCAAGCACGAGCGGCACGCCTGGGACTACTGCGAGCACCTCGAGTGAGCCTGGGCGGCGGGGAGGGGGAGTGGCGGGGACCCCCGGGGGGCAGGTGACCCTGGCGTGGCAAGGCCAGCCGAGTCTGAGCCCTGTCCGTCGTCTGTCCCCAGCTATGTGCAGCGCATGAAGGAGTTCGAGCGTGAGCGGCGGCTGCTGCAGCGAAAGAAGCGACGCGAACAGAGAGAGGCGCGGGCGGCCCACGGCCAGGGCTCCGGGGAAGTGGCCCCCGAGGTGGCCCTATAATGTCACCCACCACCCCAAGGTCCAATAAAGAAATAAAAGTATCCAGCGCTCCACCTGAGCTTCCCTCCCAGTCCCAGAGAACACACAAGCCGAGTGGGCTGGGCAGAGTTTATTCCAGGCAGGGGACATGGGGGCCTCAGAGCAGGAAGGGGACGATAGGCATGCGCAGGGGCGGGTAGTCGCGGAACTCCTTCAGGTAGCTGCGGTGCTTCCCCTTGGCCCAGATGGTCATCTGCGTGAAGCCCACCAGCGAGAAGAGGGCCACTGCGGGTGGCAGAGGAGTCAGCGGGCTGCTGTGGGCAGGAGGGTGGGTGGCAGGCATGGCAGGGAGGACGGGCTCACCTGGTAGGCACTGCGTCATGATGGCAAAGCCAATCCAAGACCCCACCTGTGGCCAGGGAGGAGACAGGTGTTATATGCAGCCGGCCCAGCTTACCTGAGGCTAGTGCCCAGAGCTCGACTGCCAGCCCATTTCTGCCTTGTTCTATACCGGGCGTGATCCTCAAGGCCTTAATGCTGAGCTACACTGCAAGCCCAGGTTTTACTGAGACGGGGTCTCCCTCTCAGTGCTACATTGCCCAGGCTGGACTGAACTTGCAATCCTCCTGCCTCAGCCCCCCAGAGTGCTGAAAGGACAGGCACACACACCCCCTGCCGGCTCACCACTTCTCTGTAGTATGCTGTTAACCCGACTCCAAGGCAGTGGACCACATACCCGCCAGCCCCGCACAGGCAGCTGCCCTCACCCGAGACCTGGGCCAGGGCAGGGCAGAGCAGCTCTCACCTCGTAGGTGTAGTTGGGGCAGGACACCAGCAGGAAGAGCCACGTGAAGGGGTTCTTGGTGGGGTATGGGATCTTCCTGGTCTTGGACCCTGGTGGGCAGGACAGAGGTGAGTGGGATCCCATGCCTAGCAGCCAACCCACCCCAGCCGCCCCAATTCCGTCTGGTCACTCACCGGCCGGCCGCAGGTCTCGCAGGGCCATGTGGATGGAGAAGTTGCCCAGCTGACAGATCTGTGGGAGAAGCGGGTCAGCCCGAACCCCCAGCCACACCCCACCCCTTACCCCAGCCTCCTTACCACGAAGATGGCCAGTGCCAGCTTAACCTGCTGAGCTCCGTAGGCTGCAGAGGAAGCAGAGAGGGGGACATGAGAGCCGGGCAAGGGGCCGAGGGCTTTGGGATGGGGCGTCGGAGGCACTTACTAGGGGGCGTGTAGAGAGGGTGGTTGATGTAATAGGCCATCCACGCAGCGAAGCCCCAGTAGTAAGTGCAGTTCTGAAAGGGAATGACCAGGACAGATGTGGGCAGCGTGCAGCACCGCAGGGGAGGGCACTAGGGCCCTGCAGTGGGCGTGGCCCGGGAGCAGCGGGACTCCGTGGGTGTGCCTTGGAGGGGGGCGTGGCCTAGAGGCCAAGGCTCTAGGTGGGCGTGGTCTGAGGATGGGTGGGGATGGCAGTGATCTGTGGGACTCTGCTGTGGGTGTGGTCCGTGGGTGCTGGCGCAGGGCTCTCACCTTGAAGATATTGCGCAAGGGCATGGTGCCGTGTGAGAAGCGGTGCACAAAGAGCGTCTCCAGCAGCCGCTTGACGTAGTGGAATGAGTGGCAGATGCAGGCGAGGCTGCGGGGCAGGTGGCTCAGCTCGCTGGGGGAGCAGGACCCCCCTCCGCTCCCCTGGCCCCGCCCCCGACCGCCCGCCCCACTCACTGCACCACCGTGTGCCGACTGGAAGTAAAGTCGTATTTGTGGCCATAGATGAAGGGGACCCGGAAGTAGAAGAGCAGGTAGATGAACAGAGGCCCGGCGTATTCTGTCAGAAAGACCTGGGCCAGGGACACAGTGGTCACCTAGGTGTGGCACCACAGCGGGGCAGGGGCAGGGGTGGGACTCACCGTCACCCAGCTGATCTGAGCACCCAGGTCCCGAAAGTACAGCGTGGCCGTGGTACCCACAGGCAGCTTCTGCAGAACATCCTCGTCCTTCAGGGACTTGCCCTCTGCAGGAGCAGGCACGTCAGGGGCTGCGGTGTCCCTCACCTGCCACCCACCACCCCGGGGCATGGTACTCACTTGGGTCCAGGCGCAGGGACTGGCGGGCCGGGTACCACTGCGGGTCTACAGGCAGACAGCAGTGTCACCCTGGCCAGCCTTGGCTGGGCTGGTCCCACCCTCGAGGCCAGAAGGGCAGACTTGGGGTTTCCCCCCAAAGCCCAGCGGGGTGGTTCAGGGGAGGGAGGCTTAGTGGTCTGGGATAAGCAGCACGCAGAGCAGGGCACACAGGAGGCCCCTGGCCAGAGGGATGGGTGAGTGTGGCCGGTGTGGACTCACGGGTCTTGGTAAAGAGGTTCTTGATCTCCGCAATGGTGGCCTGGGGCTCCACCTGGAGAGGCAAGGTGGGGTGTCTGCTCTAGGGGCCCAGACCCAGGATCCCAGGGAAGGGGGTCTTGGGGTTAGGCTCCCACCGCAGTCAGGGCAGGAACCAGCAAAGCCCTTGCCAGTGTGGGCACAGCTGTGGGCCTGGGACCCTGTGTATACCAGTCAGCTGGGTGGCACCCCCTTCGCCCTACCAGGAGAAGAAAGACTCTGGGGTGGGGGCTCACCTCCTTCCCAAAGCCCTGCAGGGTCCACTGAGGGATCAGCACTTCCTTGTGTGCCCTCTGAAGGGCAGGGGGTGGGGCACACAGGCTCGAAGGAGTGCGGTCCCTGGCCGCAAGCAGCACGGTCCTACCTTATCCAGAAAACACAGCTTCTCCCTTGTCTTTGCGTCCAGAATCTCCACCTCGAAGAAGAGAACAGCCTTTTTATGTTTCTTGGCTGCCTTGGGGGGCTGGGGCCGGGGGAAGCCGTTGAGGCCAGGGCTGAGGCCCTGGCTAGCCTCCCGGGCCACCACGCTCAAGCTGAGATCCATGCCTCCCGCCACTGGCCGCTGCTCCGCTCTGCCCACCCAGCACGCCCTGGCTGCCGCTGTCACCCCCACCACCGACCTCCCCACACAGAGCTGCGCCAGGCAGGCAGCGATCAAATTCTGCCGCGGTGCTGGAAAGGAGCCCGAGCCTGCCCTGGTCTGCTGCTTGTGCCAGGTGAAATCCGAGTGGCACCAGAGCCAGGGCCCAGCTAAATATAAAACCACCCAGACCAAGCCCCCAAGGAGCTGCACCACGGTCCCACGAAACCACGGGGAATAGCAAGGTCCCCACGGCAGACGGGTTCAGGCCAGTGCAAGAGGGTGAGAGGCCAGCCTGGCCGGCCACCCAGCACAGGCCCAGGAAGCTCACTGGCTCTGAGAAACCCCAGCTATTTTGAGAATCCGCGAGAAAGGTCATCCATTTTCCTTCTGAGCTGTAAAAGACACTCTGGATTATTTTCCTTATGCATGTGTGTTCCCAGGGAGGTGACAGATTCCCAAGTCACTGGAGCAGGCAGCCCCTCTCTGCAGATGGAAAGAAAGGGCCAGGGAGCCAGGAGGTTTCAGGCCAGTGCCCCTCTACTCCACCTCCCACTCCTCCTGTGTCGACACGGGTCCTCCAGGCCTCGTTCAAACCACTGGCTCGGCAGTCTTCCCCCAGGCCAGCCCAATGCCACACACGCATCCAGGCCCTGCCCGAGGCCCATAGGCAGACAGTGGCAGCACAGAGAGGCAGCGCTAGAGAGGGAGGATGCAGCAGGCCAGAGAAGCTGCACAGTGAGGCTGGGCAGAGCCCCTCAGCCTGGATCTCGTCCACCCTGATGGAGGGCTCTGCACTGAGGCCGGAGAAGCTGGGTCCCCAGTGGCAAGGCTAGGGGCAGGCAGGAAAGTGTCTCCTCCCTGGGCTGTGTGGGTCCCCTGCACTGGGCACGGGGGTGAGGCTCAGTGCTGACCAAGGGCATCGGCCCGCACGCCCAGCCTGGCTCTTTACTGGCTGTGCGTCGCAGCACACGGGGCTCTGCCCTCCTGTGGCCAGGAGAGCAGGACAGGGCCCAGCACCCTGAGTCCTGGCAAATGCTGTCTGCTGCGCCCACGCCAGACAGTGCACCTGCTGCCAACAGCGGGCCCCGCTGAACCCACTGACGGCTGGCAAGGGAAGGGGCCTGAAAGGCAAGCAGGCCAGGCACCCAGAGCATCACCCCTCCAGGAGACAGGACCAAGGAGGGGCGCGGGAGGAACAGGGTATTAATAGTTTCTGCGTCCTGAGGGGGCAGCGCCCGCAAGCCTGTGTGGCCCTCAGGAGGGCAGCACAGCGTCCACGGGACAGGAGGTCTCAGAGTTCCTGCTGAACCACTCAGGGGCTTAAAATACAACCAGCCCAGCTCCCTGCTGGCCAGCTGCTGGGGGAGGGCTGAAACCCTACCCTCTACCCCGCCGGGCACCTGACCAGGCCCAGGGCGGGGGGACAGTGCCCGCGTGTTGTCCGGGCTCAGACAGCTGGGAAAGGAAGCTGGGTGGCAGGAGGGAGTCCAGCCATGTTCACAGCCCGCACTCAGGCCGAAGAAGGAGAGCCACCTGCACCCCACGAGGTAAGCTAGGGCCATAGCAGCATCCAGGGTCCAGCAGGGTGGGGGGCGCTGCAGGCCAGAGCTGCTTTGGCTGCAGGGCCAGCCCTCAGCCCCCAGACCCTGCAGCCATCTTCTCCCAGTAAGGGCTGAAGGCCCCAGGTGGGTGAGTACACCTCCCTGTGCCTCTAGATTATTTCAAAATAGAAAGTACAGTAAAATTCTGCTAGGTGAGGAAAAAAGGCAGGCTGAGTGAAAGAAGCCAGACACACAGGTTCACAATACAGGGAGCGGCCCACAGACAGAGACAGCCTGGGTGGGTGGGGGCCTCAGGCTGGAGAAGGAGTGGCTGCTAAATCCTCCGGTCGCCTTCTAAGGGTGGGGAACAAACAGGCCACAACCACCCATGGGAGAAGGTTCCAGGGGGCCTCACCACATTTGTCCCAGTCTTTGGTCCCCCCTCACCCTACCCTCTGCTCTGTGCCTGCCCAGGCCTCAAGCCAGCCCAGGGTGGAGCCAGGGGCTCCCAGTACTCCGAGAGCGGAAGGGAGGGCCCAGGAAAAGGCCACACCCAGGGAGAGAGGGAGGAGTCGTGGGCCCTGCTCCTGAGCCCCCACAGGGAGGGGACAGAGGCACTTGACAGACGGACAGAGGAAGCCCGTGAGGGGTCACCGGCCCAGACACTACAAGGACATGAGCAGGAACCCTAGTGTGGGCATGACGGGAGGCTCTGTGATGACAGTCGCACCAGCCGGGGAGGAATTCGCACCCGGAGGCCTGAGATTCCAAGGCCCAGCCAACAGCACTCGTGCTGGGCCAAGATCAGGGTGCAGCCAGGGCCAGGGCGCAGCCAAGCCCACCCTGCAGGAGGGCACAGGCCTTAGGCTGTGAAGGTCCCCGGTCAGTGCCGGGTAATAAAGACCTGACAAAGGCAGGCACCGAGGAAAGACTGGCTGTGCTCTACAGGCTTGTTCCGAGGCAGCCAGGGACCAGAGCTGCCAAGGAGGCCAAGTTCAGCAGCAGAGCAAGTGGTCAGAAGGCCACAGGAGTCACAGGGCCTTTGCACAGCCGTTCCCACCTCCCTCCACTCAGCTGTCAGAGGATCTGCTTTGAACAGCGAACTCAGCATCTGCTATCCACCTCCCACGAGCACAGGTGGGCACCACCCTGCGCGTGGCTGTCTTCCAGCACCCGAAAGAGGCCTGGCGTGGGGGCAGGGACAGTTGCTTCCTGGGAGGCAGTGACACGGGTCAGGCTGTAGCTCCCAGGGTCCCTCAGAATAACCCTCACATGCTGGTGGCCCTGCTTGTGCTGGGCACGAGAAGCCAGGACGCAGGAGGTCCCGGTCAACAGGAACAGGACACAGGCCTGCCTTCCCCATGCTCCCCAGGCACTGAGGTTTTAAAAAAAAAACTATTTCCTGACTGTGTGGCTCTGGTCAAGTAACCCACCCTCTCTGAGCCTCCACAGCCTCATCTGCAAAGTGCCAAGTTCCCACCTGCTATCTTACAAAGAACAAATATCGAGCTGGGAAGTGGTGGTCAGGCACACCTGTGATCCCAGCACTCTGGGAGGCTGAGGCAGGAGGACAGCATATTCCAGCCTAGTCAGAGCAACTTATTTAGACCCTATCTCAAGAGTGCTTGGTATGGAGCTCAATGCAAAGTTTCCAGCGCCACAAGCAAAGAGGGAAATAAGTACGAAGAGACTGGTGCTCGCTATAAGGTTTGCTGCAGTGACCCTTAACTGGGGTCAGCCGAGAGGCTTGGAAGCATCTGTATCCTTGTATCCTCACCCTGCATCCTTGAGTTCCACCATCTATGCATGCCTGCCCATTTCTCCTCCCACCTCAGGCCCTGCTCTGGGTCCCCGGACACAGAGCCTGCATCCTAGCCTGTGTGTCAGGGATCAGGGACAGACAACAGGATGCCTGTCTCCAAGACAGAAGACAGAGCGGTCAGGGTGGGCCTCCTGAGAAGGGTATCTGTGGAAATGCCCCAGGGAAGAATCTACTAGGTGGAGGAACGGCAGATGCAAAAGCTCTAGGGCTGCACTCAGGCTAGTGACTGGGACAGTGGGAGGAGAGATATGCTGGGCCTGGTAGAGAACTTTGTCTTTTTCTGGTTTTTTTCCCTCAGTACTGAGGGTGGAACCCAGGGCTTCACTTATGTCAGGCAAGTGCTCTACCACTAAGCGGCATCCCCATTCCCTTTTAAAATTTTCTTTTACTGTCTGTTTTGAGGCAGGGTCTCATTTGAGTTGCCCAGGTTGGGCTGGAACTCACAAACCTCCTGCCTCAGCCTCCTAAGAACCTGGGATTGCAGGTCTGGGATTACAGGTTGGCTGGTACTGGGGCAGAAGGGAGACACAGAACATTCCTGAGCAGAGGAGGAACAGGGCCAGACTCAAGTGGTCACAGGAAGGGACAGGCTGTGGGGGTGAGGTGGGCGCTGGAGGATGAGGAAAAAGAATGGGGCAGGCGTGGACAGTGGTGGGCTTCCGGGCAGACCATGACAATGATGGTCCAGGTGTGGGGACTCAGGGGCAGGAGCTGGAAGTTTCCGACCTGGCCTGAGGGGAGCCCAAGCTGAAGAAGAATTCGCGGTGACACGACGGGAGCTGCCTGCCCAGGGACAGCCCAGGCCTGGCATACCTGGCCCCAGGACCCTCATCTGCAAAAGACCCAGGGCCCCTCACAGGCTGTGGAGTTCCCGCAAGGGGCAAGCCTAGGCCTGAGGGTGCCACTTGGGCTTGTGCACCCACAACTCCTGTGCCCTACGCCATGACCCCGCCATGGTGACAGGGTGACAGTGGCCAACAGTTGCCACCCGACCTTTCCACTCTCACTCGCGTCAGCCCAAAACAGCAGAAGGCAGCAGCCACCTCACAGGTGCAAGAGCCAGGCTCCAAGGACAGAGTACGCCCAGGGCACCTGGTGGAAAGTGCCCGCACTCCAGTGCCCTCATGTGCAGGTTCAAGGTCGGACCACCCCACACAGGGCACAGTCGGGCCCAATCGGAGCTGGTGCAGAGGCGTGCATGCCGTTCTCTTGGCCCCCTGGAGACTCGTGCCAGGAAAGGACCTGGCCACAGCCTGCCTCACATGGGGCACCTGGCACAACCCGGCAGCGTCTGCGCCAGGCCTGAGGCACAAGGGTCCTGGCTGGGGTGCAAGCCCAGCACAGCCAAGGACCCTGGGCAAAGACACAAAGCACTGAAGGCCCTTCAGCCTGCCAGCTCTCACCTGTCCTCACGTGGGCACTGGGCTCTCCTTGAGGACACTGGTGCGCCACCTTGGAGACCGGCTCACCCTCATCACTAACACAGAGACAGGCACGTGCCCTTAACTCCAGCTCAGCACTTCGGCTCCCTTTCCTTTTTACTTTCCAGAAATATCAAGTCACACGTGAATGCTAGGGTACCAGGACAGCCAAGAGGACCTTGGGCCCAGCCACCGGGAAGCCACCACAGGCCGCACCTGCTCGGTCACAAATACCACCTTCCCGAGCAGCCTCAGCATGTGACCTCATTTCTCTACCACACTAGGGAGGGAGTGCCAGCCTCCTGGAGGGGCTGTGGTAGGGACAGAGTGGCACCCAGGAGGGAAGGGTGGGAGACACCGACCAGCCAGCACCGGGCCTGGCCAGGCCGCTCCTGTGCCCTCCCCACTGCTAAGATAGGATTAGCCAGGGTGTGGGCACCAGAGGCCACACAGCTCTGGGATCCAGGGCCAGGAGGAGCTGGGTGTTGTTCCTGCCTCGGGGGACGTTTGTCAGTGTTCCTGGGTCGGTTGACACAGCCACAGAAGACAGAAGAGTGGGGACACCAGGTGCACACACCAGGACTCAGCAGCTGCCTGGATGTCTGCAGCCACATTGCAGGCGCCACCCAGCCCCTGCACTCAGATACACCCCTGCTGAGAACACTATCCCAGATGCTCACCTCCTGCTCACTGTCACCATCGCCATCTGTCCCACCCAGCAGCACAGAAAACCAGGCTTGGAAATGAGGCCCTGGCCGGAAATGCCCCACAGCCACCACAGCGGACACACCTGCCCATCCTCTGAGGTGGGCTACATGCTGGCAAGAAAGGGAGAAAATGACCCCCAAACAGCCCAGAAGAGGGGCCTGGGCCCGGCCTACAGACCCCGCTCCTCAGGAGGCTGAAGTGGAAGGACTACTGGAGCCCAGGAGTTGAAGGTCAGGCTGCGCAACACAGTGAGACCCACCTCAAAATACCGCAGATCAAACCAGTGAAACACTGGGCCCAAGAATGCAGCTCAACAGTGACCGCTAGCATGCTGCCTAGCACGCAAGGTCCTGGGTTCATAACCAGCACCAAAAAATCATGAGCAAACCACCTGGATCCACCCGGAAGCTACCCACCGCGCTCCCACTCCAGCTCCAGCACAGCTGACCTGACAGGAGCACTGCGTTTCCAGACACACCCCGTGGGGACGCGCACCACCTGCAAGGGGTCAGGCACCTGCTGGGAGCCTGAGGGCCAAGCTCTCTACTTGGCATCAGGACCCCCCTGCCATCCTTGCCTGTTTGCTCACCCAGGCACAATCAGGCCACACCAGCTGGGCGTGGTGGCACACACCTATAATCCCACCATTCAGGAGGCTGAGGCACGAGGGTCACCAAAAGCTCAAGGCCAGTCTGGGCTATACGGCAAGAGGCTGTCTCAAAAGAAGAAGAAAAAAAAATCAGGCACTACCCAGGGTGAGAGATCTATCACCTCCTATCATCACAAAAAGGGATGACCCAGGCAGTGTGGAACGATGCTTCCTGCAAGATCTCCTGTCACAAGCCAAGGCCACTCACCGGCCTGGAAAAGGTGGTGTCCCCAGAGCTGCAGGAGGCAGGCCCTGGCCGACCCTCTCAGAGCCTCAGCCTCTGGCCAGGGCACAGCAGAGTTCCTGGGAGGACTCTGCTCAGGCGGCTTCTAAATTAGAGCGTGGCTGCGGCGCCACCTAGTGGCTGTGGAAGCTGCCTGCCTGAGAGACTCACCCCAGGTCAGCTTCCAGGGCTCCCACGAGCTGAGGTACAGACAGCTAGGGCACACCTTGTGCCCAGCACACAAAGGACCTGGGTTCCAACCCAGCGCCCAGACAGTAGACCCCAGGGACACTGGAGCCATCCTGCCATGGGCCCTCCTTTGGATGGGGCCCAAAGTCCTATCAAAGCCAAGAGCGCCTGCCCAGCGGGGCCTCAGCCACACCCACACTATCCCCTTCCTCTCCCTTTGTCCCCACTGGCACTGCCAGGTTGCACCCACGCGCTGAGCCCCAGTGGCTCCCATAGTGCCTTGAGGCTAGCGCTGCTATCCCAGTGCACAGGTGAGAGGCTCAGGCCCAGAGAACATGTGGCGTCAGACCAGGGACCTGCCAGCTACTGGCTCCAAGGCCAGGGCCTTGTCTGCTCCACAGGTATGGCAACACACACGTGTAATCCCAGCTACCCAGGAGGCTGCAACAGGAGGATCAAAAGTTCGAGGCCAGTCCCAATGTCTTAGCAAGACCCCATCCAGAAATAAAGAAGGGCTGGGGCCATGGCTCAGTGCAAAGGCCCTGGGTTCAATCCCCAGGAACCCACAGGACACTCACTGCCAGTGGGCAGCCCTCCCGCATGCTCCAGCCAGCGCCGTAACTGTCCCTCAGCTTCCAGGCCCCAGACTACCTGCTGCAGGTGGCAGCCTCTCCCATCTCTGGGCAGGAAGGCAGTGTCCAGCAGGAAGCTGCGCAAGGGCCAGGCCCTCCCCAGCGACGCTGCACAGGCATAAGTCTGGCACCCAGATCAGTCTATCCCCGGGAGCTCACATCACCAAACCCAGTCTGGGAGCCACGTGGCAGCAGCCCGCACCTCCAACCTGCACATGACCTGCCAGGCACTGGGGCAGGTCCTCAGCATGGCCACTGGCTTTACTGCTAAAACCCTTGCAGGGAAACTGAGGTTCATTCATTCTCAGACATAGCCCAGGCACTGTGGGGGACTCTAGGGATTCAGCTGCAGAAAGAGACACAAAAATCCTTACCGGGCCAGACACGTACCTGTCATCCCTGCTACTTAGGAGGTTGAGGCAAGAGGATCCCCAATTTGAACTCGGCGTGGGCAACTTAGAGAGTACTTGTCTCAAAATTTAAAAAAATTTTGAGCTGGGTGTGGTGGCACACCCCTGTAATCCCAGCTACTTAGGAGGCTGACACAAGAGGATTACCAACTCACAGCCAGTCTGGGCAACCTAGTGAGACCCCGTCTCAAAATGAAATAAAACAGGCTAGGAGTGTAGCTCAGCGGCAGAGCACTTGCCTGGCGTGTGTGAGGTCCTCGGTTGCACTCCAGCACCCCACAAAAAATATCCACCCGCGCTGACCCAGCCCACTGAGAAACACCACCCTGCTCACCTCGCTCCCCACCGCCACCCTCACCGCCTGAATCTCACAGAAACACCTGCAAGTGACCAAATCCTCCTCTTCACTGTTTTTGCTCCCAAACTAATTTTGCAAGTCTTATGTATTCCCAGTATTTTTTGTTTTTGTTTTCTTTTGAGATAGGGTCTCCCTGTGTTGCCCAAGGTAGCCTCTTGAGTAGCTGGGACTGCAGGCGTGTGCCACTGCGTCCAGCGACCCCCAACACATTTAGGCTATTTTTTTCTAACCTAAGCTTTAATAGTTGTAAAGTATTAATTTCTGGTCTAGCACAGATATTAAAATATTTATGGAACCCTATAAAATCTGACTATAGAGTCTAAATACCTTAGCAAATTGATACTTACCTTTACTACTCAAAAAAAGAGAAAAGAAAAAGATTAGCCAAGTGTGCTGGCATGGCCTCTAGTCCCAGCTACTCAAGAGGATGAGGTGAGACGACTGCTTGGGTTTACGAGTTCAAGTCCAACCTGGACAACACAGCAAGACCTCATCTCAAAAAAGAAAAAAAGAGAGCTGGGTGTGTTGGTGCACACCTGTCACTCCAGCACTTGGGAGGCTGAGGCAGGAGGATCACCACAAGGTCAGGGCCAGCCTGAACTACACAGTGAGACCCTGTCTCAAAAAACAAAACAAAACATACTACAAACAAGGTCTTTAACATTTGCTCCTTCTGTGCCCTCTTCCGAACATCTCCCCTCACACATGCTGATGACCTATCACACAGACCAAATCGACTTTTTCAGTTTTTCTTTCAGTACTGGGGATTTTACTAAGAGCTTCACACACGCTCAGCATGCTAACTACTGCAGAGCCACAACCCCAGCCCTTGCCCCAGAAATTTATTTTCACTAAGATATCTGAGTGGCTGGGTACAGTGTGGTGCATGCCTCTGACCCTAACTACTTGGGAGGCTGAGCAGAAGGACTGCGATCCAGTGGCCTAAGGCTCCACACATAAGAAGAAAAGTCCGTGAATATTCGTATCATTACAACATCGGCATAATTAATCATAACATCAACGGCATAAGTAGATCATCCACAGCGTAAGTCTATCACGACTGTTAATAAATAGTAAGCACAAGCTGTAGGTTATGGGCTAAGGGTGTAGCTCAGTACTACTGGGGCACTTGGCTAGCAGGCACCAGGCTCTAGATTCAATCCCCAGCGCCTGAAGGAAAGAAGCAAGGCAGGGGAGAGGGAGGGATAAACGCACTGCGGTGCACATTTACAATCCCAGCACTACGGGAGGACAAAGCAGGAAGATCATGAGCTTGAGCCAAGCCTGGGCGATTCTGCAAGATCTTGCCTCAAAATTTAAAAATAGGCCAGGCAGGAGTTGGGGATTTAGCTCAAGTGGTAGGGCGCTTGCCTAGCAAGCCCAAAGCCTTGAGTTCGATCCCCGGCACCACAAAAAAAAAAAAAAAAAAAAAATAGGCCAGGCATGGTGGTGCACACCTGTCATCCCAGCACTCGTGAGGCTGAGGCAGGAGGATCGCCCTAAATTCAAGGCCAGCTTGGACTACATAGTGAATTTAAGGCTAGTCTGAACTACATAGCGAGACCCTGTCTCAAAAAATAAAGTAAAATAAAATAAAATAAAGGGGATGGAGTCTGTACAAATCCTCAGTATCACAAATAATAAAAAAGTAGCTTGTCACTGGTTCACCCAAAGGGACACAGGCACTATTTTTCCCAATTAGCTCCCATCTCTGAGGTTTTCTTACTGCTAGAACGTGGTAGGGTTTGGCAGTACTTACAAGACAGGGTCTCACCACATTGCCCAGGTTGGCCTCCAACTCAGCAGTTTGCTGCAGCTCTGTTCCCTATACGGCTGGGGACTACAGGCATGCACCATCATGCCTGGCTAGTATGACTTCCACTCTGCCATTTCTTGTTTTTCTTTTTTCTTTTCCTTTGGATGCTGGAGATGGAACCCAAGCCTCAACATACACTAAACCAGGCGTCTAGCACTAGGCCACACTCCCAGCCCTCGTTCTCTTTTTTTTTGTTTGTTTTTTGGCTAATGTAGTCCAAGCTGACCTTGAACTCACTATGTAGCCCAGATTGGCCTCGAACTCACAGCAATCCTCCTGCCTCAGCCTCCCAAGCACTAGGATAATGGGTGTACACCACCACTTGGCCTCTTCTCTTTTTCAATGTTGACACTAAGAAGCCAGGTTCACGACAGATGGGGAAGGGGAGCTGTGTTCAGACTGAAATCTCAAAGCTACAATTGCTTTCTGAGTTACATGCCTGGAAAAATCTTATCACAGTCTGTTATCTGAGATGTCTGGACACATCTTCTGCCGACTAGCTCAGGAGGCCCCACAGGATATTGGGCTAAATGTGTGACCCCCTTGAGAGTCAAAAGGACGTTCACTTTCTCACCACACTGCAGGTCCCCAAGAGCCAAGCAGCTCAGTGAGTGTCACCAGAGCAGGTCATCTGGGCCCAACTCCCAGGCCAGCCCCTCCCAATTCACCCAGAAGAGCTAAGCCAGCTCTTACCCCACATTTACCAGCGCCACCTGGCCTGCCTGAAGGTGACTGTGGCCACCTGCTGCATGGTGACCCAACTCTGGGCCCCTTGGGATCAGCAGCCCAGGCTGCAAAACCCACCGGCCGGGACACGCACGCCACACAGCATGACCTCACTAGGCCTCTGCTCACCAAGCCGCTACCATTCTTCATTCACTCAGCAAACGCAGCCTGAGCCCCTTGGTGCTCAGGGGTGCACAGGCTTGGCCAAACCAGGAAAGGCCGGGAGGGAGGAACAGCAGAGCACTCGGCCACCCCCAGCCTCCCACACTCCTCAGACTCAGGGCAAAACACCTATTGTGCAACACCAGGCACAGCAGGGCCCAAGGCAGAGCCCACGTCAGGGACAGCAGCCAGAGAGTGGCCGGGAGCAGCTGGGGCTCTGGGGCTCACACTATAGCCACAAGAATCACTAGGCTGCCACAAGCTGGTTTGGTTTTTAGAAGCATCCTGGTGCCAGCCGTGGGCAGGAACAGACACGGGGAGCTAGCTCGGCTGCAGAGACCACAGTGTGGTTCAGAACCACCCGGGCGGGAGGCGCTGGCTCCCAAATCCAGGCCGCCTGCACCTCCCAGCAGCACTGCCGCGGGCGGAGGCGGTGGTTAGAGGAGCACAGCGGCCACAGGACAACTGGACGTGTCTGTGTGACAGCAGCACTGGAAGGGAGGAAGCAGGAGCGAGGCGGGCCTGGCAGAGGGCTGGGCCCTGGAGTGCGGGCAGGGAAGAAGCAGGAGGGCAAGGTGCTGAGCTGGGCCGTGGAGATGAGGGCCTGGGAGCAGTCCCCGCTGCTCAGCTCTACCCTGCGGTGACACACAGGAGAGGAAGGAACGGTGAGGAGCAGGAAGTCCAGGGGTTTTTGGTTTTTGTTTCTTTGTAGTACTGGGGATCACACCCAGGGTGCTCTAGCACCGAGCTACACCCCCAGCCCTTTTTATTTTTGAGACAAGGTCTCGCCATGTAACCCAGGCTGGCCTCAAACCTGCAATCCTCCTGCCTCAGCATCCAGGTGCTGCACCACCACACCTGGCTGAGTCCAGGAGCCCTGTGTGGACTCTGTCCCCTCGCTCATTCCCAGGACGGTGCTGGTCCCAGGTCCAGCCTCACTGTGCATCCACAAGTGCGGCTGTGGCTGTGCACCTCAGCCTGCACCTGGGGACCCCAAGAAGTGCTCTTGGGGTCTGCTGACTGTGTGTGTCGTGTCCCACAGAATCTCCATCTTACAAGAATACATGAAAACTGGGGTTCAGCTCAGTGCTGAGCACCTGCCTGGTGTGTACAAAGCCCTGCGTTCCACTCCCAGCACTGCAAAGAGAAAAAACAGCAACAGCCAAACCCCAAAACACCAAAGAGACTGTGGGCCCCGCTAACCCAGTCAGACGCTCACCCCAGCCAGGGCTGCCAGCCCCGGCCCACGCGCCACACAGCGCCACAGCGTGGAGCCTCTTCCTTCTTCCCGTCGCAGTCTCTTTGTGAGGAGCAGGGCCATCGTGTGGCCAAACGCCAAGGCCAAGGCCTCCCTGAGCCATGTTCTCTGGGTGGCGCCCGTACCACTGT
This sequence comes from Hystrix cristata, assembly GCA_004026905.1. Classification (NCBI taxonomy): domain Eukaryota; kingdom Metazoa; phylum Chordata; class Mammalia; order Rodentia; family Hystricidae; genus Hystrix; species Hystrix cristata. Next base: position 17,256 of record PVJO010028000.1, read on the forward strand.
CCTCACTGCTGCTTCCAGAAGTGTCCTGAGACCAACCAGGGGCCAGGGACAGCAGGGCACAGCCAGGGCTCACACTTTCTCTCTCTCTCTCACACACACACACACACACACAGAGCAGATAATGCCAAGGGCTGTGCAGAAAACTAAAATGTGCCAGGCGCAGTGGCACACACCTGCTATCCCAGCACTGTGGGAGGCTGAGGTAGGAGAATTTGAAGTTCAAACCCAGTCTGGGTAACTCAGTGACTTGGTGTGATGCTGTTTCAAAATACAAAATTTAAAAAGACCTGAGAGGCTGGGGATTTAGCTCAGTGGTTAAAGTGCTTGCCTTGCAAGCACAAGGACCCGAGTTCGATCCCCAGCACCAAAAAAAATAAATAAATAAATAAAAATAAAAATAAAAAGACCTGAGAAGGGGCTGGGGATTTAGCTCAAGTGGTAGAGTGCTTGCCTTGCAAGCACAAGGGCCTGGGTTCGATTCCCCAGCAACCAAAAAAAGAAAAAAGAAAAAAGACCTGAGGATGTAGCTCAGTGTGAAGGCCCTAGGTTCAATCTCCAGTACTGGGGAAGAAAAAGAAAGAAAGAAAAGAGGGAGGAAGAAAGGGAGGTATGGAGAGAGGGACGAAGGAAGGGAGAAAGGGAAAAAGAAAACCTAAAACATGAGCTGTGACAAAGTGCTGGGTGTGGCCTGGGCAGGTCAGGGAGTCCCTGGAGAACAGGACATTCAAGCTGAGACCGGAATGACAGGATTCCCAGACAGGAGAACTGAACACACCTCTTCCAAACCCAAGTGCCCTGCTCTGAGCCCCAGCAAGCCCCAGACTGGTCCTAGTGGAACCCCCAGTGGGAGAGGGGATCAAACTGCATGTGGAGGAGTGCGATCGAGGGTGCATACAGCGTGGCGTGTGCTGAGACCCTGGGCTCTGTCCCCAGCACCGTGCACACACACACATACACATGCAGTCAGCCCTGAGGATTCATGGGTTCCGCATCCACAGATTCAAGCAACCAGACCAAAAATACCAGAAAAAAAAACCCAGCAACGAAAAAAACTGCTCATACTGAACATGTACAAACTTTTTAGTGATTATTCCCTGAACCACACAGTCTGCCACCAACTTCACAGCATCTGCTCAGCACAAGCACCACACCAGGTCTCACACTCCAGGCATTTATACCAGGCCCAGGAGCAGCACAGGCCGGAGTCCTGGGGCGTTCGGGAACCCACCCTCTGTGGTGCCAAGGGGCACAGGTGCTGTCCCACTCTCTACCCATCTCCCAAGACTTCTGCTGTGACCAGCACCCTCCCCAGGAAAGGAAAGCGCTCCCCACACCTCCCTCAAAGCTATACATCAGCAGCTTTCCCTGCCCTCCATCCCCTCCCGCCTGGGAACCCACTTCTCCTCATGCCCAAGCCATGGGGCCCATGTCCCCCCTGCCCGTGGCACAGTCCCTGCACCCCGGACCCCCAGGAGCCAGTGTAAAGCCCTCCCTGCAGGTCCCCGGGCTGCTGGTCAGTGGCCACGGGCTCTGCTTCTGTAAAAGCCTGGTTTGAGCAGGGGCAGGGACAAGACGATGCCTGCCTGCC
>PVJO010028001.1:0-18836 GCA_004026905.1 Hystrix cristata
GTTTCTTGAGAACATACTCTTAAGTGAAATAAATCAGACACTCATGAGCACACATCGAATTGTTTCTCTGATATGAGAGACCATAACTGTAAATAAGGACAAAGAGGTGTAATAGATATTATATAAAAGGAGGATGGTGTGCAGAGGAGAGGAGTACTAGAAGGAAAGAAGGGGAAAAGCAGAAAGGCAACAGGGGAGAAAGAGGAATGGGAAAATATGGAAAATGATGAATGAACCTGCTGTAAATAGTGAGGGAGGTTGCAGAGGGGAGGGGGGAAGAGGGGGAAGAACCAAGATACATCATGTATAGGTACAGAATTAATGTAATGAATGTGACCATTGTATGTAGAATGTACCAATACATGTTCTTGGTTTAAAATAAAAAAAAAAAAAAGTCAGAAAAAAGAAATTCATGGCCTTAAGTTGCATCCGTTTTCCTACAAAGGCCTCAAATTTTTCTTTCGTTAATGTAGACTGTTACTCCATTGTTTATAAATATTGTATTTTCTTAATCCATTCTTCTGTTGATGGGCATATACGCTGCTTCCAAGATTTATACATTATGAATTGTACTACCATAAACATATGTATGCATATAACACTGGCATACGAAATTTTTAACTCTTGTGGAAAGATACCTAAAAAGGGAATAGCTGTTTAAAATGTAATTTCTACTGTTAGTTTTCAAGGAATGTCAATACTCATTTCCATAGTGGTTGTATCAGTTTACACTCCCAGCAACAATGATGAAATGTTCTTTTCTCCCCACAGCCTCACCAGCATTTATTATTGGTTGATTTTTTTGATGGTAGCCATTCTTTCTGGAGTGACATGGAATCTTAGTATTCTTTTAATTGGCATTTCTGGAATGGCCAGTTGTTGGGGGATAAAGGATAAGAAACAGAGGTATGAATTTAACAGGAGAATTTTTTTCAGAACAAACCTGAGAGGGACTGCTCTGGCACTAGATACCAGGACAGCTCACTCTCATACAAGCAATAAAGTCTTATAGGGCCATGAGCATGAAAGAGGCGGGGTGTGTGAAATGAGAAAGGCATAGTGGGGCTTTCAAGGAGAGTTCAGTACAAAGGACTTGTGTCTATTTACCTGTGACAGGGATTGAAAATGTCTAAGGAGTTGCATTTTGTTTGTCAAAAGGAAGCCTGAATAGTAAAAGGTGTACTGTACTTACTGGGTCTTACTGACCCACAAAAATACAGCTGCTTCAGATGTAAAAGCGTAGCAGAGGGAAGAGATTTAAAGTGGTCTTTTCTCAGACCAGGATTATCAGGAGTTAGATTCCTTCATCTTAGACTCAGTGGTTAGAGAAGCAAATGGGCAGCAATCTCTATCTTAACTGCTTCCTGCTGATTAGGCATGATGGTGGTCCACGTCGGTGTGGGGGGTTGCTGTGGACTAAAGTAGGAGGACTGTACTGATGTGGTCTTCAGCAAGCCCCTGTTAAATGGCCACAATCCTGTTAGTGAAAAAACTTTGACACTGATTGATTAGGCCTGGCTCTAATAAACAGACAAATAGAAAGAGGAGCACAGAGACAGTACAAAAGGAATAATGAAAGACAAGATGGTGCACTTCCACAATTCCCATGAACTCTGGAAGGGGTGCCAAGACATTCGTTGTACCACCTGGACCTTGCTGTCTACCTCCTGCAGAGCTGCAGTGACATTATCATGATTTTCTAGAATAAAAATATATCATGTATATCAGGTAAACATATCACTGTAAATAAGGAGGGGAGGGGAAGTACAAAGGAGGGGTGGGGATGGGGGAATCAAGATATATATCATGTACAGGTACAAATGAAGTATGATGAATGTGAGCAATATGTTTATCTATAATGTACCAATACATGTTCTCGGTTAAAAATAAAAATAAAAATAAACGGTCATTAAAAGAAAAAAAAACTTTGGCTAATGAGCCATATATATATATCATGGGTATGAAGCATGGCACATGTATCACTTTAGGCAGAATTTGCATGGAGACAGGGTTTTGCAGGCACTTGTATTGTTCCATCTGCATGATCACAAGGAGTTTGGCAGTCTCTAGGCAAGAATAAACAAGATAAACAAGATAAACTTTATCAAGAGATTAAAGCACATGTAAACAAAGCATGAACCCCATAATGGAAAGGCAGATTGGGGAAGGAGCCACATCCAGACACTGTTCTTAACGGATTGAATACCAATTGTAACCAGCTGGCTTCTAGCTCTGTCTGTAGCTAGAAACTGTCAACAGGGGCCAGTGATTGGGCCCCCCTTTTATGCTGAGCCTGTATTACTACTGCTTTAACATGTTTTGGGTTATTTTTTTTCTGGGTGTTCAATACCAGGTTAAGTGAGACCTGTGTTAATTATAATTAACCTTTTGCTATCTGTAAAGGTCAGTTAAGACTCTGCAGCCCTTACTTCTGGAACTGTGTGTACAACCTCTCAGCTCCTCTGCCAGTGTCATCTGGCAGAATGGATAATAGCCTTGCTTGACCATGAGGCTTTCCAAGAAAGCATGACTGGTGACCATCCTTTTATCACACGTACCTTCATTGCCTCTTGTTCTCTGTTCAGAAGGTTGGAGGAAATACCAAAGTTGCAGGATCCTTTAGAAAAAATCCCCTTCTGTCCTGGGTCCTTGTTGCTCTTGGAGAGCCAGGGAAAGACTATTAGCTGCCCTCCTAGCCAGTTTTCTTTCTAGCTCTGGTCTCCAAGCTTCAGCTGTTGAACATCCAGATCAGTTATCTTATCTATCTCTCAAGTACCTAGAAATATATAGTATAACCAGAGAACTGTTATTTCCTTACCTAGCACGTTGGTCTTAGAAGTTGAATCCCTGCAGAATGTTAACAGATAACAGTTATAAAGCTCCACTAAGAAAATTTGAGCTAACATTTCAGCATATAATCATGATGACATCATTAAATGATATGAAGTGACTTTTACTTATACTCATCATCCTTCAATAGCGTGCTAAGAAAAACATATCTTATGTGACATTGCCTAGACCACACAGTGTCGGAGCATCTCTGAGTATTGTAACACATATTTACGTATAACAATGTTGACTGTCTCATGCTGGATTGGTATACACATCTTATCACAAGTAGCTGGAAAACAATTAAGGGAAACTGATGTGTGAGCCTAAAATTTTACATCTATAAGTAATTCAAGCCTGGAAGTCACCAGTATGATGAGATGTTTTTCAGGTTTGCACCTCTGAAGATCTGTACACATGGGAAACAAATACATTTAATACACATGAGTACAGCAATAATGAGGGTCACAAACCATGTCGGAGCTGTCTAAGGAAGTAGCTCTGTCCTGTTTCCTCTTATTGATCAGAATATAATGGTGTTTCCCATGGATTTTGGAGAGAGGAAAATGTGGAGTTGCTCTGCAATTAATATAAAATTTTAGCTAAATGAGATGAAAAATGTCTCATATGTATAACAGGTGTCTGTAGTTAACACTGCTGATTCACACACAATGTTTAAAATATTAAAATATCTGTATTAATATGCATACACATTATGTATTGTATGTACATGTGTGACAGGAGATACATATCAAACAATAGCATTCTGGCTATGGACCCCAGACACATGTGTGAAAATCTCGTTCAGCAGCCTTATTTCTGGAAATTAGTAAAACTTTTAAGCTATGGGGGCCTAGGTGGAGGAGGTTAAATGACTAAGATCATTCACTTAAGGGAAGCAAAGTACCCTGAGACACTTCTCTCTCTTTTTGCTCAATAGCAAATATGAAATAAACTGCTTCTTCTCCCAGGTTTTCCCTGTCATACTGTACTTCATTGCCACACATTTAAAGGCAACGGAGCATGGCCATCATGGATTGAAACCAATAAAACTCTGAGCCAAAATGAAACTGTTCCCTTACTAATTTGCATCTCGAAATAATTTGTTACAGGAATGCAAAACTGACTTATTCAGAAAGCTTGTGGACAGTAAAGATTATACTCAAGTTGAGAAGACAATAAGGATTCTTATGGGATTTGTACTATAAGCCAGTCATGTTACATCATGTCAAAGAGGATGTCTTCCTTTTTTCAAGCCCCAAGATTTCATGGAAAGCAAATTCAAATGTTATGGGAGAGTTTATATGGCAAAGGAAATTACAAGGGAAAAAAGCACTCAAGTTGCAGTGTGGATATTGTTGATGGCTTTAGCTAGATTTATGGTGACAATTAGGAGCAAAAAGGAAACAAACATTTACAGAATTTGCATCTTTAGAGAAAAGAATCATATTAAAATTGGGACTGATGTATCTTTAAAAAGTAAAAACTAACTAAAGATGTCACCATACTAGAGATATCAATTATAGCATATATATACTGAAATCCTGTGTACCTAAATACACACAACAAACACTAATGGACACAAATTTTAATGGAGTTGGCAATACTCCACAGCCACAAATAGAAAGACCAACTACACAAAAAAATCAATGAAGAAACATCAGAATTCAAACAAACTTTTGAGCAAATGGACCTAATAGACACCTACAGAGTGTTCCACTTAAAAACAGCAGAATATATATTTTACTCCACAGCATGTAAAACTTTTTCAAAATATACAACATACTAACCAATAAAGCATGCTTAAGCAAATGCAAAATAATCAAAATGATCTCATGCATATTATCAGCTCATAGCTCAATGAAATTGAAAATGAATAGCAAAAGAAACCACAGAAATTATAAAAATGCATGGAAATGAAATAATACACTTTTGAATGAATACATGAGTCATGGTAGAAAGCAATATGGCTGAATAGAGGAGGCATGATACCAGAGAGATTCAGAGAAGAGCAACTAAAACACAGGTAATTGGAATAAGGGAAGGGACATTTATCCTGATGTAAAGAAACAACTTGGAAGAAGAAATGTGTTAGACAGTTAGGAGCTTAAAGCAGTCTGATAGGACTGCCTGCCAGACCTTGGCCTGCCCCCAACACAGGAACCATCATTTTGAAAAGTTTAGAAATATCTGGTGGGATCCAAGTACAATGGAAGAGTCAAGACACACAGAATAGACTCGGGATATATGGCCTTTCGCCTCGTTGGTCCTCTCCAACAGAGAACATTGCAGCTAGGCACCATTTTTCACTGGCACACACCAGGGATGAGTCATCAGGGATCTGCTCTCATTCCAACCCACTTGTTCAATTGTTCTCAAACTCAGAGTGGATAAACAAACTGTTCCCTGTATTTGGAGTCTTCAATATTGAACCCTGCTCACTCCCAAGTCACCACTTAGAGGCTGCAGTTTATGACATTCATTTGATTCAGAGCTAACACGGCTCTGATTTGGTTTTGAGTACGTACTCAGCACCCCAGGCCTCCTTGAGCCTACAGTGAGCTCTCACTTAGCTGAGCCAGTCCTAGACTCACCAGAGTCTCTGACACCTAGCCCCAGCCTGTAGATAACTGGAGTTTACACCGGGTATTTCAAGAACCTTCGGCACAGAAGACTCTCCACTCTGCATTCAGCCACAGCCCTGGACACATGCCTGACACAATAAGCCAGTCTTCTTCCTTGTTAAGCAACAAAGACTAATGACTGCCTCTTCTGCCAGGTACTCTGGACACTTGTGAGACACCACCAAGTGATCTGCACCCTCACCGGGCTTGTACAAACCTACCGAAATTAGTCCTTTGCAAATTTGTTTCACTTCCAGGCATTCACGGGACTAAAAGTCAGGTCTGAGAGCCCACAGGAGCCTACTCATACCATAATAACATCCCACAGACATAGGAAAATCCACTGAACATTCAGTATCTATCCCCAGCAAGGAAGGATCCACAACAAGGGCCTCAGAAACAAGGCCCCACGCCTTCCCTGGTCCAGTTACCCAGTTTGAACAGCTGCCATAAATAGTACTATGGACAGAGGTCCCCTTGAATTTAGTAACCACCACACAAACTCAGACTATAAAGAGGACTGGAAAGGAATGTGACTTCTGACCTGGGAGGGAAATAATCATTGGGAAATACAGAGTAACATTTTTCTGCCTTTCCTTTTTTTCCTCCATTATTGGCACGTTTTTGGTTTTTCACTTTTTATATGTTTGAATGGCGTGCCCTTTTACCCTCTGTTTCCCTTTCTTCTTTTCTCACTTTCTCTCTTTAAACTAGGATTCCTTTAAAATTTTTCCTATTTTCTTTTCCTCTAGCTTCATCTCCATTTCCTAGTATTCAGCCTTTTCCTATGTGGTCCTCTCTGTTGCTATTACCTATTTCCACAAATTTACCTTTACTTATTTTTTAAAAAGAAATGTATGTTAATGGTACATTTTAGATATACATGGTGATAAAATTCATCTTGGGGAATTTTTACCTGTACATGATGTATCTTGCTGCTTCTTTTTGTCCCATTCCCCTACACTTCCTCAACCCTTCTTCCTCCGTATTTACAAAAGCTTTGCTTCATTTTTTTTCCTTCTATTCTTTTTTCTCTTGTCCTTCTGTTCCTTTCCCCTCCTCCTCCCTGGTTCCCCTTCCCATTTGATCAATTTCTTCCCTTCACAAAACTGCACCTCCTACATCCATCTAACCACATTCTTCACATCTATCACTGCTCTTTCATTCATAATCTATTTATTTTGCTCTTTTTCCTTCATACTTCCACACCAATAACACACTTATGAATCAATATGTATATATAAATGTATATATATGTATATATATATTACTATGATTGAATAGTTTTATGGTGAAAAGTGGTAAGTGCGCATAATTTTCTGATTTATCTTAGATTCTGTAATAAAACTATAAATTTATACCTGGTGTTAAATGTGACAGAGTGTGGATTATTAGTTTGCCATTTGCCAATTTTTGTTTGATTCTATAGCTGTAGCTGATTGTACTAAGTGAGCCAAAGTGCTATAGCTGTGGTGATAAGCTGATTCTTCTTTTATGCCAGTACCTAGATGGTCTGGGAGCAATACACGAAACTATAGCCCGTGAACAAAGAATTGGGTGCTGGGTCAAACAGGCTGCAAACTCTCATCCCTAATAAATAGAAGAGGTATAACTCAGATATAAACTCAAAGGCCAAAAGTGAGAGATATCTAGAAGAGAGCTCTGACAAGTAGTCATAACCTACAGAGGTTTTGATACTAGAAATAACACTACCTTCAGCAGTCTATAAGACTTACATTGTAATAGAACTAAACAAAAATAAAAATAGAAAATGAGAAAGCAGAAGTTAAATGCAATATAAAACATTCAATTCGCACAAAGCAAGCTTAGAGGGCATTGAGGTGGAAGAAATCAAAAGCCTCCCTCATGAATTTTGTGCAGTGGTAGCAGCAGAAATAGCAAAGCAGATGAATAAATCCCTAGAAGAAAACAAAACAGAAACAATCACACAGATAACTAAAGAGATTATGAGCACAATGAAAAAGATCAGTAAATCTATAGTGGATAAAGATTTAAAAAAAAATAAGAGCTTAAGGAGACCATGAATGCCTATCATAAGAAAGAGCTGGATGCCTTAAAAAAGACACAAATATGTATCCAGGAGATTAAAAATTGTATTGAAAGCATTTGAAGTCCAATCAACCCATGTGAAGACAGAATATCAGATCTAGAAGAAAGGGTGGTGGTTGGTGATCATCAAATGAAAAACTCCTTAAAATAGCAAGGAAGCATGAAAAATCAGTCCAGCACCTGCTAGTTCATGCAAAGAAGAATAATATTAGATTAATTGGAATCAATGAAAAGTCAGAAAATAACACAAAGGAATATTCAGAGACATAATAGAAGAAGACTTCCCAAACATGGAAAGAGAATTTGACATATACCACATAGAACTCCAATTGGCCATGTTCAGGATAAATAACACACCAAAGAACATAATAGTCAAGGTTCTATAAATTTAACAAAGAACACACAGAAACACACAAATAGAAGACCTGATCAAAACTCTCTAGGGCACCAACGACAGATTTTTCCAAAGATATAAAATTGACAAAAAGATATCAATGAAAAAGATATACACATAAAAGCTTATATAGAATGTATAAATTGCAGAAATGATCAATGTGAAAACAGGGTCTCTGAAGTTGAGGACAAAAATTTATAGGATGGGCATGTTGAGGCATACCTGCAATCCCAGGACTCAGGAGGCTGACACTGGAGGATTGTCACAAGTCTGAGACCACCTTCAGCTACATGGCTAGCCTGGACTATGTAGTGAGACTCAGTCTCTAAAAGTAGCAAGAAAAGGAGCCTGGCATGTTAGTGCATGCCTGTAATCTCAGGACTCAGGAAGCTGAGGTAGGAGGATCACGACTTTGAGGCCAACCGGGATACATAGTGAGTTCAACTCCAGTCTGAATGGCGCAGTGAGACATTGTCTCAAAGGAAAAAAAAAAAGGAAGGAAGGAAGGAAGGAAAAAAGACAAGAAAAGAAAAAGGTTAAATTGTGATAATGTACTTGGAGAAACCTCATAAAAGATAAAAAAGAGAACAAGAAAAACTCACCAAACTGTCACTAGATGGCACCAAGAAGATAAACCTAAGTCTAATTGGAGTTAGAAATTAAAAGAGCACTAACACAGTTTAATTACTTCTTTTATGAAAATTATAATAGAAAATTTCCCAAATATAAGAAAAGAATTCAACATAGAAGTAAATGAGGGGCCTTCTGGAAAATGACAGAGCAGTGAGAAACAACAAGTCAGCCTCTCCAGTATTGGGAGTTCAGGCACTAGACAATAACATTTTGGGGAAGAAAAAGAGGCAAATGGATTGTTCGGACCCAGGAATAATCTGACAGCAAAAATGGAGCCTACAGAGAAACTGAAGGGAAAGAACATAATGCAGAAAAAGGAATGGGCAATCTGTACTTTCTCCCCAGCTCCTGCCTTGTAGCTCATGAGAAAGATTGAATCTCCAGAATCACAGTGAAAGCAGGGGCCTCCAGAGGACTTTAGAGAGAAATGCAACAGTGGAATGGACCAGTGGATGCCACCTGCAGCAGCCTCTGGTAAGTGACTCCAGTGCATGTCTTTGTCATCTCCTGGTGGAAGAAGTCAGACTTCATTCCAGGGAAGGGGCAGATGAACTTGGGATTCAGAGCAGGTGTGTGTTGGCTTCATTTCACTGCTCCCAGTATTATAATCCCCCAATGACTGAGTCAGGGACATCAGTGGCAGACATATGCAGCTATATAGAGATTATATATAGCTATATAGATATATATAATTCAATGTTATGGGACCACAAAAAACAAAATTATGTCATCTGTGAGGAAATAGGTGGAATTGGAAACCATCATTTTAAGTGACATATATAATACTTAGAAAGTCAAATATCATCAGTTTCCTCCTATATGAGAGATCTAGGTTTAAAACAAAGAGACGAATACGGCATAAAAGAAGAGAGGAAGCTACAGTCAGATTAGTACAGGTTCTCCAGAGGTTAAAGTTAAGTGACCGGAGCAACACACCCACAGCAAGAGGCCAGGCTCAGCCTGAATTGTGGTGGATATAAAAATCCCAGAATAGGCATCCCCACCCTAATCCTACTGTCAGCTTCCTGAGGACTGCATACAGCACAGAAAAGGCAAAAAAATGCCTCCCCAAACTGCTGTCTTGCCCAAAGCCAATCTAGGAGGCACCAACAGGCAGAAAAGCAAAAGTCACACACCCGAATTACTTGAAAGAATTGTGCCTGAGTTACTTGAACTGTTAGAAAACAGTTCCAAGAAGTACTCAGAGAGTTGAGACGATATAACAAAACAGACAATAGAAGTACATACCAAAATGTTGAAAGAGCTTTCAGAAGAAACTAATAAAAAGCTAAATGAGCTAAACAATATTGTACAAAAATGGATGTAACACCTGCTGGATGACGCAAAGAATACTAATCTAGGAATCAATGGAATAAAAAACTGTTCACAGAAATAATGACAGAAAACTTTCCAAATATACTGCAAGAACTACACATATAGATAAGTGAGGCATGGAGACCCCTAAATAGCCATGAACAAAAAAGAGCTTCTCTAAGCCACATTCAAACTAGTAGAAATTCATCACAAGGACAATATCTTAAAAGCTGTTAGAGAAAAGCAATAAATCACATATAAAGTTAAACTCATTTGAATTACAGCGAACTTCTTGACATAAACCTCTAGGGTCAGAAGGGCTTGGAGTGAAGTGCTCCAAGCCCTAAAAGATAACAAAGTCCATTCCTAAATTATGTATCTTTCAAAACCTCCCTTTAAAATTGATAGAGAAATATAGTATTTCCATGATAATAAGAAACTCATGCAATCCATGACCACAAAGTCAGCATTAAAAAATTCCCAAGGACATCCTAGAAAGGGACAATGAAGCCAACAATGCCAATAAGTCAAAAAGAATGAGTATACCAGTCTGGTGAGCAGGTAAACAATATGGAAAAATGGGGAAATAAAAAACAGGAAACTGATGCAAGGATGGGAATAAGTCAATACAGTGGCACCTTGTTTCACAAACTTAATTCTTTCCATGATTCTGGTCATGAACTCAATTGGTCATAAATCAAATCAAATTTTCTCATAAGGGTCAATGGCACTCAATGTGGAATTCACAGATGGAAGCAAAATTTTGCTGAAAAATCTGTTTGTGACCTGCATTGTACATAAACGGTAGTGTTCATGAACTGAGGTACCACTGGAATTCTCAGTGATAACTCTCAATGTGAATGGTCTCAGTTCCCCAATTGAAAGACACAGAGTGGCAGAACGGATCAAGAAAGAAAACTCAACAATATGCAGGATACAAGAAACATTTAATTTAAAATGAAACTCACAGACTAAAAGTCAAAAGATGTAAAAACAATATTTTGTGCAATTGGAACCTGGAAAAATACAGGAGTAGTTATCCAAATTTCAGGTCAAGTAGATTTCAAGACCAAAAGGACCAGAAGAAACAAAGTCACTACATAACAGTTAAGGGTACAATGCAAAAGGAAGACATAATAATCACAAATGTATACACACCAAATACCAGTGAATCCAACTTCATAAAACAAACACTAATGGAATTTGAAATATCAAATAAATAGCAATACAACAGTAATGAGAGATCTCAATTCCTCACTGGCACAAGAGGACAGATCAACTGGACAAAATATCAGGGTAGAAATATTAGAGTTCAGTCAAACCTTCAAAAATCGACTTAATAGATATCTACAGATTGTTATATCCAACAACAACAGAATACACATTCTTCTCAGCAATACATAGGACTTTCTCCAAAATATACCACATACTAGCTCATAAAGCATGCTTAATTAAAGAGAATCAAAATTATCTCATGTATATTATTGGATGATAGTGCAAGGATACTAAAAATCAATGATTCACTATGCAAACACTTGGAAATTAAATAATTACCTCTTCATTTCATTATTTATCTTGTTGCTGAGACAAAATACACAACACCCAAAGTTAAAGGAGGAAAGATTTATTGTAGCACACCATTTGTAGAGGTTTCAGTTCATGGTTGCCTGGCTCCACATCCAGGTGGCATGGCAGAGGGGGATCATAGAGGAGAAAAAATTTATGGCAGGGAGAAGGTAGAAAGCAGCAAGGCAGAGTTACAAATGACAAGCAGTGGACCTCTTTCTGTCCATTATATCTTATCCAGGTTATCTACCATTTGGCAGGTTGTACTCATACGTGGGGTGGGGCAGTATTAGTCATAATCACATGATGACTTAATCACAGCGTCACATCCTTGATTCCAGCATCAGACCCCCCAGCCACCTCTGCACAGCCCCACCTATGACTGAAAGGGGCTTTGGGGGGGGCATCTAGATACAAACCATAATACTTCTTTAATAATCAGTTGGTCACATATGAAATTAAAGAAAGAATTAGACAGTTTCTACAATCAATAATTCCAGTGTCACATACAAGAATCTGAAAGCTGTTTGAAGACGGCGAAAAATGCAACAAATCATCAAAAGGATCATGTATCATTCCCAAGTAGGTTTTATTCCAGGGATTTTTGATGGTTCAACATATGCAAATCAATAAATGTAATGAACCACAGAAACAGAAACAAGAACAAAAATCACATGATCACTTCAATAGTTGTAGAAAAAGCATTTTAAAAAATCTAATGTCCACTCATGAAAAGAACCCTGAATAAAATAGGAATAGAAGGTCTTTCTCTCAATGTGATAAAAAATAAAAAATTATGGGGGAATCCAGCATGGCTGAAGAGAGGAGGATTTATGTTGGAGTTGTTCCATGAAAATTCATTAGAATCCAGGTAACAGTCCCCTGAGGGACATATACCCTTATTCCAAGATCAATGTGGGATTAGAGGCCTCCAGATAAAGTGAAATATAGATGTGGGACTCTATAGAACTGTGAAATTGCCCACACTGCTACCCACGAGAACTGTGCCTGTGCCCACAACACACTCAACCCAGAGAGACCCGAGTGCTCATGCCCATACCCCTGGCCACTGGAGGCAGGCTTGGCAAAAGGGTCTAAGCACCTGCACCCAACCTGCCAGCCCCAGGGCCCCAAGCACCCAAGCTGCCACTGCTAACCAGAGGGTGCACGAGTACCCACGCTTGAGACACCAGCCCTGGGAGTCCTGAGCACCCACACTGCCAGCACAGGACAGGGTGTGAAGAATGGAGCATGTACTGGGATCACCGCCTGCTCCACCAGGCCACACAGGAAAGATTGGAGACAAAATATCCCTCCACGTCTTTTCTTTTCCTTTTGCCTCACCCCGAATAAAGGATACTGCAATCTGTCAATTATGCCAGCACACAGAAGACCAGGAAGCTGCTCCCTCCCCTAAGAAACCACCAGGATTTCTTTCTTTCTTTCTTTCTTTTTTCTTTTCTCCAAGCCATAGCCACTAACTGGAGTCCCTAGAGGTTCCAAAGTGATGATCTGCAACATCAGTTTAAATTGCTGAAAGAGAAAAACACCACCACACCCTGACCTGCTTTCAACAACCAACTAGGGGAGAAAAAAGAGGGGACAAAATTGCAATTTGCCAGAGGCAAACTTCCCTCGACTGCACCCCCCTTTCAGCAATTTGGTCCCATGTCAGCTGTGGCAACAGGCAGTATCTCCACTTGATATTTATAAATACATCACACAGCACAAGCCCAGCACTGCTTTTAGTAGCTGGCACAGAGAAGAGAGGAGAGAGGAGTCCTAGTGGCATGGAACTGAGGAGGCTGTGCAGACACAGAAGTGCCAACCATACCTGTGTGACTGAGGAAAAGCTGCAGAGACATAAAAGGTAAGGAGACATGGATGGCCTGCCAAGAGACTCCCAAAGAGACACTGGTTGAAAACTGCCCTAGACTCGAAACCCAGAGGCCAAACTCAACCCGTACCCAGCACTAACTACTGCAGTCTTGGTGGGGCTACCCAGTACAGATCTGGGCTCTGGCTTGGACTCTACTGCAAGAGTGTGGACATCAGAATAACCTCATTTTATATATATATTTTTTTTTTTCTTTTTCACTTCATTACCTATTGTTTCTGCTTTCCTTCTTCTACCTGTTCCATTTTATGGTTGTTGTTTAGGTTTTTACTTTCATTGTCTTCTATTATGTTCTTATCTTCCTTTTTTTTCATTTTTCTGTCTCCTGCATCAACTGCCCCTTCTGATTTTATGTTCCTTCTTTTTTCATGTAAGTGAATAATATCCAGATTTTCTCTGGTCTGCTCCAATATTTTTGACCTCAACTATTCCTTATCCTGTCTACTCTAGTTTCCCAAAGTTTAAGTGATCTTTTTTTATCCTCCAACCTTTACCATATTTCTCTTTTCTTACCTCTCCATGTCTCTCTATCCCTGTTAATGCCCCTATACACAGAATAAAAACCACTCTATCAGGAAACACACTGGATAATGGGTTTATGTTACATAGTTTATGTTATATGTTGCTATATAACTGTAGACTTTGCTCTAATGGTTAAAGATACAAAATTAACAGTTACCACAGTTTATCAATATCATGAATATGCTTGATTATATTGTTATTCACTAATGTACTACTATAACCAGGGGGACACACCTGTTAAAACCAGTTGTACTTACTTGAATGCTAATAATATAAGTATTTAGGGTCATAATCTTCCAGTACCCAAAAACTAAGTGCTGAACCAAATAGATAGCGACTTCCAATCCCTATTAAATTTGGAAGGTAGAATCTTGAGACAAGTACAAAAGCCAGGAACCACATGTACCTAGAAGACAGCTCTAAGGAATAGACATTCTCTAGGTAAGCCTTAACACTACTCCAAAACTTCCTATCGTGGACTATAAAAATCAACATAGAAATATATATATATTTCTCTTTTGTTTTGCTTTCTGTGTCTTGTCATTATATATATGTATATTGACAAGACACAGAAATAAAATAAAATACAACCCAGACTCCCAGGCCCCACTGAACAACTTCAGAAGACAATGAAATAGCAGAAATCTGTAGCCTCTCAACCAAACTTTCAGAAATGATATAGCAGCAGAAGTTAAAAAAACAGATGAATGAGTCTATAGAGAACATCAGATTAGAAATAATTGTACAAATTAAAAAAGAGATGATGATTATAATGAAAGACCTACTTAGTGAATTTAAAGTAGAACTCGATTTTTTTTTTAAAAAAAAGGAGCTTAGGAAAACAATGGAAAATTTGAACACTCAACTCAGGAAAGAAATGGAACCTGTGAAATAGATATGAACAGCTGTTGAAGAGATGAAAAATTCTCTTGAAATTATGGGCAGATTGAATTAAAGTGAAGATATAATTTCAAAGCTAAAAAACAGGACTGCATTTAGTGACCACGAAAGGAAAGACTTCTTAAAAATAGCAAAAGACTATGAAAAATCAATCCAATAGCTGCAAAATGATGCAAAGAAGACCAATATAAGAGTGATTCGACTGAATGAAAAAGCAGAAGACAGTGCAAAGCAAATTAAAAAATTATTCACAGAAGTAATGAGAGACAACTTCTCGAGCATTAGAACAGAACTTGACATAAAGATAAGTGAGGCATCTAGAATCCCAATTAGGCATGACCAAAATAAATCTACACCAAGATACATAATAATCAAGATTCCAGATATTCAATACAGAAACAGAATATTGAAAATTATTAGAGAAAAGAAACAAATCACCTATAAAGAAAAACCTATCAGAATCACAGCAGACTTATCAACACAAGCCCTTAAGACAAGGAAAGCCTGGAGCAAAGTATTTCAAGCACTGAAAGAAAACACTCTCCAACCCAGATTGATGTACCCAGCCAAACTGTCTTTCAAATGCAGTAATGAATAAGATATTTCCACAGCAAAAAACAACTGCAGAAATTCATAACCACCAAATCATTTCTACAGAATATTTTGAAAGATATCCTAGAAAGGGAAAAGGCAGACTATAATTCCAAGGACACCAATAAAAATAATCAATCAGACGAAGCAAGTAGTTAAACAGAGGGGGAAAATGGAATGAACAACAGAAAAAGACATGACAAAGATAAGTCAATACATAATAGTCATAACCATCAATGTAAATGGTCTCAACTCACCAATCAAAAGAAACAGACTGGCAGAATGGATCAAGAAACAGGATCCATCAATATGCTGCATACTGGAAACACATTTAACTCAAAAAGAAATCCATAGATTGAAAATCAAAGTATGGAAAACAGTACTTCATGCAACAGGAACCCAGAAAAAAGCAGGAGTAACCATCCTAATTGCAAAGAGAACTTCAATCCAAGACTGATCAAGAGAGACAAAGGTCATTACATAGTTGTTAAGAGAAAACTACAAGAGGAAGAGATAGTGATCATTAATATTTATGCACCAAATACCAGCCTACATAACTATGCAAAACAATTATTAAAGGACATGAAGGATCAAATAAACACTAACACAATTATAATGGGAAAACTCAACACCCCACTGTCACAAATAGATCAACTAGACAAAAAAATAACAAAGAAATATCAGAACTGAAATGAATCTATGAACAAATGGACTTAGCAGATGTCTACAGAATGTTCCACCCCACAACAGAGGAATACACATTCTTCTCAGCTGCACATGGGACATTCTCCAAAATAGACCACATACCAGTTCATAAAATATGCTTAAGTAAATGTAAAGGAATTGAAATTATCCCATGCATGTTATCAGACAATGAAACTTGAAATCAATGGTAAAAGAAACCAAAAAAGAAAAACAAGCAAACAAACAAACAAAAAAAAAAAAACCCACATGGAAATAAAATATCCTCTTGAAAAACAGCTTGGTCACAGAGGAAATTAAAGAAGAAATTAATCAATTTATACATTTAAATGATAATGCCATTGCAACATACCAGATATTATGGGGCACATTAAAACAGTGCTCTGAAGGAAATTCACTGTGTTGAACTCCCACATCAGGAAAACAGAGTGGGCTCAAATAAACAGCCTAATGCTGAACCTCAAACTTCTAGAAAAAGAAGAACAAATTAAACTCAAAAAACTCAGGTGGGAGGAAATTATAAAGATCAGAGATGAAATTAATCCACTTGAGAATAAGAAAACAATAAAAATCAGTGAATCAAAGAGTTGGTTTTTTTTAAAGATCAAAGTTGACCAACCCCTAGCCAATCTTATCAATAAAAGGATAGAAAAGACTCAAATCCATGCAATAAAAAATGAAAAGAGGGAAATCACAACTGGAATTGCAGAAATCCAAAGGTTAATCAGTACCTACCTCCAGGAAACTATACTCAAAAAAGATGGAAAACACTGAAAAAAATGGACAGATTCTTAGATACATATGAATTAAGAAAGGTGAATCAAGAAGAAATAAATATAGTATGTAACCCAATATCAGTCACTAAAATTAGAGAGGTAATTAAAAACCTACCAACAAAAAAAAGCCCAGGTCCTGATGGATTCACAGTTGAATTCTACAAGAAATTGTAAGAGGATCTAATACCAATAGAGTGGGGGTTGAAAACCCACAGAATGGGAAAAAATTTTTGCTAGTTGTTCCTCAGATAAAGATCTAACATCTAGAATATATAAAGAACTCAAAAAAATCAAACCCCCCAAATTTAAAGACACTATCCAAAAATGGGCATCTGAAATGAGTAAACATTTCTCAGATGAAGAAATAAAAATGGCAAATAAATGTATGAAAAAGTGTTCAACATCACTGGTCATTTGAGAGATGCAAATTAAAGCAACACTAAAATTTCATCTCACTCAAGAAAGAACAACAATTATCAAAAAATCAACCAATAACAATTGATAGTGGTTCTGTAGGGAAAAATGAACTCTCCTCCACTGTTGGTGGGACTGTAGGCTGGTTCAGCCATTGTGGAAATCAGTGTGGAGATTCTTCAAAAAACTACAACTAGAGGTTCCGTTTGACCCAGATATTCCTCTTGCCAATATATTCCCAGAAAAAATAAAAACATCAAACCACAGTGATATATGTCCAACCATGTTTATAGCAACACAGTTTATAATAGCTAAGTCTTGGAAACAACCCAAATGCCCAGCCACTCCTGAATGGCTAAAGAAGATATGGATTTTTTATGCAATGGAGTACCACTCTGCCATAAAAAGATAAACTTGAGACATTTATAGGTAAATAGATCCACTTGAGAACATACTTTTAAGTGAAATAAATCAGACAAATGTAAGTACATATTGAACTTTTTCTCTGATATGAGAAACCATTAAGTGTAAATAAGGACAAAGTGGTTTACTTGACATTGTGAAAAAGAAACATAATATTTAAATGGGAAGAGAACTAGAGAGGGAAGAGGGGGAAGGAAGGAAGGGAAAAAGAAAAGAAAGGAAAAAGAGGGAAAAATGAAAAAATGTAAATAAAGTTTTTGTAAATAAGGAGGGGAGGGGAAGTTGGAGGGAGGATGGGGAAGGGGAAGGGTAAACCAAGATATACCATGTACAGGTACAAAGTATCTATGATGACTGTGATCATTATTTGTATCTACAATGTACCAATACATCTTGGTTAATTTTTTTTAAATGTAAGGAACTATGAAAAATCAATCAAATAGCTCCTAGATGACTCAAAGAAGAATAACATAAGATTGATCACTCAATGAAAAAGCAAGGGATAGTGCAAACGACATTAAAAAAAAAAAAACTGTTCACAGAAGTAATGGCAAAAAATTTCCAAAGTATGGAAGAAAAAATTGATGTTTCATTAAGTGAGGCATATAGAATTCCAATTAGCCACGATCAACAAATATCTAGCTCAACACAGTATTAAAGACAACATGACACTGGCAAAAAGACAGACCTGAGGATCAATGGAATAGATTGGAGGATACAGAAACAACTCCAAACACACTCAAATACCTCATCTTTGACAAAGGAGCCAAACACCCTCACTGGAAGAAGGAGAGCCTATTTAACAAATGGTGCTGGAAAAACTGGCTTAACACATGTCAAAAACTAAAACTAGATACATATCTCTCACCATGCACTAAACCCAAATCGAAATGGGTCAAAGATCTAAACATTAAAACAGAAACACTATGTTTACTGGAGAATAGAATAGAAAGAACCCTCGAAGACATAGGGGTAGGAAAAGAAAATTTATGAACAGAACCCAGACTGCACAGGAAACAATACAAAGAATCAGTGCTTGGGACCACATGCTATTGAAAAGTTTTTGCACAGCAAAAGAAATCACCAAAAGAGTAGGGCGAAAACCCACAGACTGGGAAAAAATTTTTGCTAGCTATCCATCAGACAAAGGTCTAACATCTAGAATATACAAAGAACTCAAA
>PVJO010028002.1:0-18832 GCA_004026905.1 Hystrix cristata
CCGCCATAAAAAAGGATAAACTAGAGTCATTTGTATGTAAATGGATGTTCCTTGAGAACATACTATTAAGTGAAATAAATCAGACACTTATCAGTACACATCGAATTGTTTCTCTGATATGAGAAACCATAAGTGTAAATAAGGACAAAAGGGTAGAATAGATATTTTCTTTAAAAAAAAAGAGAGAGATAGTATTCAAAAGAGAGAACTAGATAGGGAAAAGGGGGATAAAGAAGAAGGTTAAAAGAAAAGTAAGATGAAAGAGGAAAAGATGGTAAAGTGTAGTTTCACTTGTTGCAAATAGGGAGGGGCGGGTGAATGGAAGGGAGGGGAGGGGAAGGGGGGGAAGAGTGGGGAAAACCAAAATGTATCATGTACAGGTACAAAATAACTATGTTGATTATGATCATTATGTATACAATGTACCAATACATGTTCTTGGTGAAAATAAAAAAAAAATAGATATAAAATTTCAGTCTCAGCACTTTTGCTATTTACCAGGCCATATTTTGATTTTGAATGACAGAAAATTCTTGTGGAATGATTTTCTCCATAAAAGTTTTCCACACTTCCTGTAAGGAAATTTTGTGAGCGTACACTAAGTGTTCTAGGATTTGTTTGACAAAAGAGTAATCAAGGTAAACTCCATAAAACAAAAGCATGTTCTCATGGAAGTTGGCATTATAGATAAAAGTAGTTCTCAGCTCA
Organism: Hystrix cristata; assembly: GCA_004026905.1. Taxonomy (NCBI): domain Eukaryota; kingdom Metazoa; phylum Chordata; class Mammalia; order Rodentia; family Hystricidae; genus Hystrix; species Hystrix cristata. The sequence goes on from PVJO010028002.1 coordinate 709, forward strand.
TTCCTCATTTTAGCTAATACTATCTTCTTTCACCAAAAGAGTACAAAAATGGCTGAGTGGTTTCACATTGCTTCTCAACTTTAATCTTCTAGTCCAGGGCTGAGCGCACTATAACCTGTGGCCAAATTGGTTTTACCTTGTTTATTTATGGAATTGCTAACAGTCATCGAGCATTGAGTTTTTTTTTAAAGGTTACAGTTTAAATGCTTATATAAGTACCTACACAATATCCTCCAGTTTTGCTTCTTCGTCTACAAATCCTAAATCCCTTGCTATGCTGTTCTTTTAAAAAATCTTATGAAATCCTATCCTAGCTATTTGGTGTTAGAGTAGGAGCTAAAGTTCATTAACAAGATAATTACACGTGTAGCTTTCATTACTCAAGGACCCACAATGTGCTTAAACATTGACAAGCACTTCTTACATTTTATTTCAAGTATTTATGATACACATGCAAGTAAGACAGTTTTAATCATAGTTTTACATGGAAATAAAAGCTCATAGAAACAAATAACTTAGCCGAGGTTATATTAGTAGTTTCCCTAGCTGACTAGTATAATCCACTCTATTGAGATGGAAAACTCTAAAGTTTATCTCTCCTCAACTTTGTGCCAAATGATAATTACAAAAGCAGCATCAACTGCAACTATAAAAAATAGTTAACTGTGGGAAAAAATTCAGACCATTGAATAAAGTATAATCTACTTGGAAGTTGGAATTTCCTAGTGGGCAGTCTATTGCCTCAGTTTTTAAAACCGTCTTGTGTTTTCTGCTAGGTTCTAATACTGTAGGAAGTAAGATAGAGTTTGTCAACTAGTGGCCAGAAAAATAAAGAAGTTTGCCAATGCCTCAAATCCTATCTAGTGGCTGCCCAAACTTCCAACTTCCCACGCGTTACTATAACCACAGGTGAATCCTGGTCACAGAAGCGCGGGCCGCAATCACAGGCTGTGTTTATTAACCATGATGAAATGTTTGTAAGGTTGAGTCAGCAGGAATATTTGGCAATGATCATGTAAGTAACAGTTTGCGAAGACTACCAAACCTTTGGGATATTAATGTTCTTGAGAGATACTACCTTGTATAAAGAGATTGTCTGCTTATTTATTTTATGAATTAAAGCAAGTACTAAGTAGTTTTCAGGTAAGAGAATTGACACTGGACGTTTTTATGGAAACATGTATGGATACCTTTTTTTGGTTTGACCTATGTGAAATCTGAAACACATGGTAAGTGACAGTGGTGCACTTAAAACACAATCGAAGTTAGAGTAAATGAGAAAAGTGTTCAAAGTACAAAGTACATTACCTTTTGGTAAGACAACAAATTATCCTTCAAACAAACTGGTCATGAAGAGTCCTCACCAACAGTTAACTTTTTCATGTGTAAATTTTTCTAAGAGGCATTTACGTTGTTCGCTGAAAAACTTCACACCCACACCCACATACGTATACATAGCTACACACATAAGCACATTCATCTACCATTTTATCTACCTTTCTATATAACATGTGGGTAGAATTTTTTCTTGTTAAATTAAGATTACTATCAAGTTAAGTCCATTTCCCAAGGAACTATAGTATATTGAGTTTGTAGTCTACTGAGTTTTCAATTCCTGCTGGTTTCCCTGATTGAATTCCTTGCTGTTATTTGGCATGTGCTGAGATGAACAGGCAGGCAGGCAGCTCAGAACATTATTTTACATATGAGTTGCTGCCTAATGGTACATGGAGTGAGTAGTCTGGTGTACAGCAAAACAAAGTATAGTGTTTTGGGAAAATAAAAGGAGACAATTTAAAAGTAAGTGATACTGATAAAATGATAGTTTAAAATACTGGCAGGCAATTTTTTTTAACATAGGTCTATGTAGTTCAGGCTGACCTTGAACTCAAACTTGCAGCAATCCTCCTGACTCAGCCTCCCAAGCACTAGGACTACAGGCATGTGCCTAGCTGGCCTGATAGGCAATTTGTTATTTTTCTACAACTAAATGATGCAGGATGATGAATGTATGTTATCACTCAATTATCTTGTCATTCCATTTACTCAAAATTTGCAGGGGGACTGCCAACCTGCACAATCCTATCCATTAAGATGAAAGTCCTAAAGTCTTTAGGTACCATGCAACTATTACGTATTTTTGAATGGTAAATATCTTTTAATATTAAATAAAGTAAAGTGTAAAGTTGACTTTACAAATGAATTAAGAAGTGAAAATGTTAATATTTTGGACAATTCCTGGCAAAGACAAGAAACAGACGAGAGGGAAATACTTCACTAAATTGAGTCAAATATATTTTCAACTAAAAGTCAGACTGTCGACTTAAAACTATATTTAGCAAAGTACCCATATCTAAAAGGTATGATTAAAACTATTTAAGTTTAGATGTAGCAATTGGGTATTTATTCATTTTTAGAGTAAAGTTAAAAATAAATACGCACAACTGTGAGAGTAATTATTGTGTTGGTGTGCATTAGAGTTGAAAATAACTGTCGTGATAAATTACTGGACATTTATAATACCTGAACTTGCCACCTGAAACCAATAAACCACGGCTTTCCCTTCTACAGTAAAACCTGTGTCCTTAAAGCTCATCTTTGAAATCTGAAAATAAAAATATTTTATGTGGAGCTTAGTTTAGATCTGTAAGGGATCTCAGAGAAGCCTTTTTCTTCTCCAGTGAAATTCACTTAAATACCAGTTAAAATTAGGATTCGGCAAGGCCTTTAGTTTGATCCCCAGCAGCAGCCCCTCAAAATATTAGGATTCCTTATTTTCCATACAAGTACACTACGCTCATGATTTTGAGAAATACTGTAGAATGAACCAATAAACTGCAACTGTTAGCCATAAAAAGTTGAACAAAAGGATAACTAATCTGCTATAGGCCACGTACTGCTCTGAAATTTAAAGTGTTCTGGTGACCTATCTAACCCCAACAGAGTTCTGAAAGTCACTGTGTCCTCCCTTATGATTAAAGAAAATGTGTAGTAGTGAATTCTATGCTTTTTTTCATAGATCTGTTGAAAGCTAGCAGCAAGGGCACTTTTTATATTAGACTTGGAGGTGCAGTGTGGGGAAGGAGAATTTTATAGCCTAACAACCTGCCAAACTGTTTCATCATATTATAGTATTACCAAGGCAGTGATTTTGCTTTTATTTTGCATGTCTGCTTGAAAAACGAACCCCAAATTCCAGGTAGAAATAGCGGTAGGAACTGTGGAAACCATCTACGTGCTGAGATCAGCTTCTTATTGTATAATGAGACTATCAAGAGCCAAAGACTTACAGGAGATGGCAAGCTATTTCATACCACAGCACAAACTGAGCCTGTTGCTGTCTGTTTCCACGTCAGTCAGTCTGCCTCCCAGCTGTGATGTGCAGGATATCTGAGGGGATATATTCTTAGATCCAAGACTATTTTTGAAAAGGTAATTCTGGTTTTTTAAGGCAACAGTAAGACCCACTTACCTGAAAAAATGAGTTTTTTTTCCTCCTCAACATTAGCAAACAAGTTTTGCACTTTATGATGTCTATAGTGGCTCTGCTATGGGTTTGCATGCATTATTTATCTGTTTAGTTGTGACAATGTGAAAAACACAAAGTTACATTCAATGTTACTATTAATATGGAGCAATAATAAGGTGCAATATGGAGCAGTAACATAAAAATAATAGAAACTGTAAATAAATAACGCATTTTAAGGTTTTGGTAGTTCAAATAACGTATCTTCCCAGTTATGTATTACATAAGTAGCAAGGGCATTAACATTTTTAAAAGCTACATATAAACTGATGAATAGAGAGACATTCTGGAAGGGTACTCTAGGCCACTAGGAAGTTATTTTGTAATTCGATACATGATACCACACTCCACTGAGTGTATAGGCCACCCAGAAATAATGTGGAGTTTATTGCTTATTAAAGTATATTGCCATTTACTTTGACCCTTGACAAACTCTATTCTTCAAGGTTTTCCCTCTGCCTTTCTTTTTCCTTCTTGACAGGTAATGATTTGAAAAGATCTATTAGATATTATATGCATAATGAAAGTGCAAAGCTTCCTGTCAGGTACAATAGACTGCATTTTCTATTTGAGGGCTCAAAGTTATACTGTGTCAGAGGTACCTGCAAGGTCAGTGGAGACTGTGTTTCCTATCTCACTTCTCTGGCAGATATTAGCCAAGTTACTTCGTTAATACATAATAGTTCGCTTTTCTTTCTTCCTCTTGAAGGTCAGTGTCTTCTGCCATAAGCAGGAGGTCAATGATGTTCTCTATTTAATAGTTTCATCCTGTTCATTCCTATATACTTTGTACATTTATAGCAACGTAGAATAATAAAAATTGGCTCATTAGTTTTTCTCTTATAAAAAGATATTATAATATTACAGGCAAATTCACAAAGAATAAAAACTTCAGCCTAACTTCTGTCACGATTTTTACTTTTGTATATTCTCTTCCACATGCATAATACATATTTTCATAAACACCATCATTGTAAAATGCTGATATTTGTTTGTTGCACATAAATTTTTTCTTAGTAATTTTGAAGAGTGACCATAACTACTCTTTAAACAGCTACAGATAATTTTACCATTTTGATACATCACTTTCCTATAGTGTTCTTAGAGGATGGACAGTATTTTTACTATTACCGATAATGATACAATGACTATCTTTATGCATATAGTTTGAAATTCAATTGAATTATTTTTAAGGTAAAATTCAAAGTCAGAATAACTTTGGAATTAGATATAATAATTTCCAAAAGATCTGCATTTCATAAAATTATCAACTCTGAGAAAATATCTAATTTCATGAGAATTATTTATATTCAACATGATCATTTATATTTTGATATAAAAATTTTGTTGGTTATTCTGGGGGGTTGTTATTGACATTTCTTTGATAATTTCCAAGAGACGATATTGTCACAAGTTTTCTCCACTAATTTTTTTCTACATAAATTCTCCATAACCTTGCACATATTATTACCAGAGGCTTCTTTTTCTTTTCTCATAAATATTGGAACTACTACACTGATTTTTTCTATTTTAATTTCATTTAAAATATGTCAGTGTATATGCTCTTTTGAAAGGGCCACAAGAAGAAGATGGCCCTAAAAGTATTGTTCCAAAGAGTGGCTTTTATTTTTGAAATTTAGCAGTGTAACTCTTGATCAACCCTTTCCTCACATGCACACACACACAAAACTATTTTTAATTCTTTTAATTTTTCAGTTGACATCAGAGTTTAACTCAAATTATTTTCTTATCATTATCAGTAGCGGAAGTCCCGGGTTTGAAAGAAAGCACTTATTTTGACGTATTTTATTTCTTACAGCAGTTTTTAAAGTTCATAGCAGAATGGAGCAGCACGTGTGGAGTCGCCATGTTTTTCTCCCCACAAGCACAGCCTCTGACATGATCAACACCCGGGGCCAGAATAACACATGCGCAGAGTTACAATCAATGAGTTACACTGATGTCACTTGCATCCAGGGTCTACATTAGAGTCTACCTTAGGTCTACATTAGAGTCTACATTAGGTTTACTTTACAGTTCACTTATGACGGCCTACATCTTTTTTTTTTTTTTTTTTTTTTTTTTTTACGATGGCCTACATCTTATGGGTAGAGGCAAAGCATAACAACATGTGTCTGCCACTTTAATATACAAACTATTTTCATTCCTGGCCTAAAAATCCTCTCTTCTCAGCCTATTTTTTTTTTTCTTTTACTGGCTCCGCAGCTTTGCCTTTTCCAGAATGTGATATAATTAGGTACAGCGGCTAATCTGATAGCTATAGTATGTAACGTTTTTCAGATTAGCTTTCATTTCGTAACATGCGTTCATGTTTCTTCCATGCCTGTTTATGCTTTGTAGCTGTTACTTTTGCTGCTGAATAATATTCCATTGCCCAAATACAAAACAGGTCTTCACTTACTGAAGTACTTTTTGGTTACTTCTAAATTTTGACAATTATGAATAAAACTGCTACAAATTTGTGTGTGTAGGTTTTATGTGGATCTATTTTTAATTCATTTGGACAAATCCCAAGGAGTGATTGTTGTGTTTCATGTAAGAGTGTGCTAAATTTTGCAAAAAGACTGCTAAAGTATCTTCCAAAGTGACCTTACCGTTATGTATTTGCACTGGCAACAACTAAGAATCCCTGAGGCTCCACACCCTGGTCAAAACTTAGTGTTGGCCATGTTCTGGAATTTGGCCAGTCCGGTGGGTGTGTAGTGTCCCAACAGGTGTGTACATGTTGAGCATCTTTTCATAGGCTTACTTGCCATTTGCATGTCTTGTTAGTTCAGATGTTTTTCAAGGTTTTTGCAGGTTATTTGTTTTATTAAAGTTGTTTGTTGTTGAGCTTTAAGAATTATTTGTATATTTTAGATAATAGTCCTTATTAGATATGTCTTTTGCAAATATTTTCTCCTAATCTATGTTTATCTTCTCCTTGTATGTATTGCATCTCTCATGGAGCAGTTTTTAATTCAATGAAGTGCAGCTTATAAATTATTTCTTTCACAGATTGTGCCTTTGGTGTTGTATCTAAAAATCATTGTTATATGAATGCCACCTACATTTCCTACCATGTTATCTTCTAGGAGTTTTATAGTTTGGCATTTATGTCTAAGCATATGAGCCATTGTAAGGCAATTACCATGAAAATGTAGGTCTTTTGTCTAGACTTTTTTTTATATGTGTTTGTCTATGTGTGTCAGGAACATTTTTTTGAAAAGATTATCTTTTTCCTTACTCTATTACATTTTCCCTTAAAGATCAATTAGCTATATTTTTGTGGACTGTTTCTGGACCCTCTCCTTTGTGCCATTGATCTATTTGTCTATTTTTTTCACCAGTGTCACACTGTTGGGATTATTGTAGCTTTAAAGTAAGTCATGAAGCCTGACTGTGCCCCTCTTTTGATTTCATTATCCTTCAATATTATGCATTTTCTAAAATGTATTAAAAATGTTTATCAAGGGCGGAACCTTCCCATTTTAAGTAATTATACTATATTATTTATCTCATTTAAAGATTATAATAATTTTAAGTGCAAAACTTTTAACAAACAATTAAGTGCAGCTCTCAACAAAGACTATAAAATTATTACTTAAAATTCATAAGAGTTAAGAAAATTTAAAGCAGAGAGGCTGAGATTTCTAATATAGTTTATCTTGTCTCAGAGTCCATATTCTTTTGCTCCTCTCTTTTTTCTTCTTTGTTTTCTCTTTTTCCCTTTTTCCCATTTCTTTTTCCTTCCTGTCTTTCCTCCTTTCTTCCCTTCCTCTCCTGTTCTATTACCTATTTTCCAGGCCTTGTTTTAGCACTAGGGGGCAGCAGTGAAAAAAAACAATTCATAATTTAAGTAGTTTATGATCAAGAGTAGGAGGGCCAGAGGGTAGAGGTAGGGTGTGAGCAGGAGGGCAGATAAATAAATTTTAATACTATATATTAGGTAGCAGTAAGGCCTCTGGAGAGAAAGAAAGCAAATAAGAAGGAGAAGAGATACAGGGATTGCAACTGAAATTTTAAATGTGGTTATCACAGAGCCTCTGCTAAGGTGTCATTTGATGTCTAATGAGGCAGGAGCTTGGGTGATAAGTAGCAAACAGTGATCTAGGCAAAGCAAAGATCCAAGGGAAGTATCCTAGTGTCACAGCACCATTTGAGAAGTAGGGGAAAACACTAGTATGGCTAGAATGGAGAAAGTGAAGATGAAAATAGTACAAATTAAAAAACAAACAAACAAACCCAGGAATAGTAAGAACATAGATCCTGCACAATATTTTTCAAGCCTGCACCCATGAGATGTCTTTGATGGAATCTCCTTTATCTACTAGAAACTCTTCAAGCTCCTGAAACTTAGTCTCAGCTTTAGCAAATTTCAAGGGAAGGCTACCATGTTCTAAGAGCACAGAGTTTCTTAATAAACCTCAAAATATCACATTGTCACACTCACTTGACTCTGCCTAGTTTTATGGTAGCCTCTGTGTGTGCAGTTTAACTATCAATATATTAGTGTATTGATATGAGTTTCATAAGTGGAATAAAAAATATTGAGCATACTTAAATGCTGACATTTGAGCCTAGCAGGTCCAGTTCCAATACGACTAAACATACCTTCTACATTGCCTGCAGAAAACGTTAAATTTAGGTCTTGTTTAGCGACCAAGCTAAGGTCAAAATTCTCAGAAGCGGAGGTGCATCTGTGTATTCCAAGCATGCGCCCCCATCAGTGGTGATGCTTAAATCTATGAAAGATAATCCCTGTTCCCATGCAAGGGGGAAGCTCTAAGAGCTATCGCTCTCACCTTAACAAAACAAGCCATATAACTACAGAAATTGTAGTTGCTGTTGTTTTGCTATGATCCATATAAGAAACAAGGACTAAAAAAATCAGGAACTAAATTCTGGAAAGCCATGAAACCTTTACTGAAGTTCAGAGATGTACAAATATTTTCTCTTGCTGAGTAGTGGGAAGAGGACACATTTACCAGAGTCTGGGATAATGAGAAACCAGCTGAACCTCTAGGAAACATTTAACCCAAAATTCCAGTCACAATGAGTCTGTATCTACCTGCTTACTCTTTCCCATGGACTGTCATCCTGGGTAAAGCGGTGTTTATTATGATGAAGACTGGCAGGAGAAAGGGAAATTTGAGTGATGCTCCTCCGGGACACACAGGTCCTCCTGCCACAGCACAGTGAGAGCCTCCAAATGCTGAGGCAGGCCAGGAGAGTAGACAGAAATTTTCTGGAGCCTTCCAGACATTTACAGACTAAAGCAGCTATCTTCCAAAGGCTCAGAGACAGGTGGCAGTATTGAAGAGAGCCAAGTTAGCTAAAAACTGATAGGCAGTTAGACAGGGACCAGGCCCAAGGTAGAGGCAGAACAGAGATGAAGTAAACCAGCCATGCGATTCAGGCCTGAGCTGATAGAAGCCTGGCCCCAAGATGAACACACCATAGCTGGGCCCGCAAGCCACCCAGTGGTAAACAACAGCTCACAGCTGTACTGTAACTAGTACCATCTGGCCCAGTAAGCTTGAAGAACATAACACACACATAAAAACAACGTGACAAGCATTTAGACAGGTGACCAGAACACTGAGCCTCACCCCCCCGCTTCCAGAAACAGCTTTGTTCCCCTCCATGCTCTGTACCCTCCCCATGTACTTTGTTTTTCCATTAGACTCATATTAGCCAAGTGGCTGTACTTGCCGTCTGATGGGCTGATTGTAGTTTGCCTCAAGGTGACCTGTGATGTGATCTTACTGTATAAAATCCCTGGACAGAGCACTTCAGCAGCAACCCACTTTCAGGACCCCTCCAGCCTTTTGGGAGCATCCTCTTAATAAAACTTTCTTACTCCTCACCTCCTTTGCCCTCAAGTCTGTTCCTCGCTGGACTTCATATCTACTTGTCATTAGTTGCCAGCTCAGTAAATCGAGGTAGGATAGAAGCAGTAAAGACAGGTAAAAAAGAAGCAAGGAAAATCATAATTTTAACAATGAAAACTGCAGCTTCAGGACACAAGCACAGTTTACAAAATTTGTTTTCTTTCTTGTCTCCCAGAATATAGTAAGCCTGGGTGATTCCCTTTCACCTGCAAATGAGTTCATCCATTTTGGCTTGCAGACAGACATCTTCTCCTGTGCACAGACCAGTTCTTTCTACCTGTGAGATAGGTTGCTCCCTATGATTGGGCCATTATCTTCCTGCGGCTGGGCCAGGTTTCCATCATCTTTCTGTGTGTGGGCCAACCTCTCTGCAAGACCCAAGAAGGAAATTCCTATAGATTAAAATATTCCCAGCTACAAACTCCACTGCAACTTTCTGTCTTGAGGGACCATACTTGTTTTGAGTGTCCTTTAAATTTCTGCCTAACAAATCTCTTTATGTCACTTAATGAGTTATGAAAACTTTTCCCAGGAAGGAGTCAGTGAACCTGCAACCTATTGTACTGGTAGGGCATGTTAGGTTCCTTATTTCAGTTTGAGAAATCTCCTCAGAGGTTTTTGTGTTATCCGTTTGATAACAAAGAAGTCATCTCTTGTTGGGAGTTGGTTGAATTTTGTTTAGTATTGCAGGTTAAGGGTAACAATGAGTCTACTTGGCTGTCTTCATCAGGTCTGTATGTATTTGCTCCTATGGTGGTTGGGCAGGGCTCTGAGAGCAGCAGAATTCTGCAAACTTCTGGAGGCTAGTGCTAGAAATTGCTAGCAAATGACAGTTTTACCCTTTTTTCTTGGATAAAATAAATTACCAGGCATGACCAGATTAAACGATTTAGGAACTGGTCTCCACCCCTTGATGAGAGTGGCTATAAAAGGCCATTGCAACAAGCTATGCAAAGTGATCTGGGGAAACATCTTTTGTCGACCCAGGAAAAAGAATCAGGGGCTGGGAATTTAGCTCAGTGGTAGAGCGCTTCCCTAGCAAGTACAAGGTCCTGAATTCGATCCCCAGCACCCCACCCCCACTCCTCCCCCAAAAAAAGAAAAAAAAGAAAAGAATCAGTTCTGAACCAGAAATGACACTGCTAGCAAAAGAAAACAGGAGCCATATGGAAAAGATACTTGGAAAACTTAACCAACAGGACATTGTGACAAATTGTTAGAGTGGCGGAAAACATACAAAAATATAAGTTTTATTCATTCGTAGTAGTTAGAGCTATAATTTTGAATTTTACATTTAAACTTTGTTCATGCTTTTATGTAATCTATATAATCTCTCTGAAGGTTTTCAAGAAGCTTAAAATATTTCATACCAACATCACTTTTAATCTGTTATTAGATATGTATGTGGAAAAGGTCATGCCAATTCATATGTGGGATATCTATGGATCACATGTTCATGAAACATGATTTTTCTTTCATCTGTTTCACACTGATTGCTTTATAATGTTATCATGTGCTGTGTGGATGCTCTTAATTATGTTTACAAATACATTCTCAGGCTGAGCACCACGGCTCCAAAGGCACTGAACAGAAAGGTATTTTTTTCCTCAAAAACTAATTCTTCTACTACAATCAAAAACAAAGTTCTTGCCCTTGGTGGTATGATAGAAGTTGAATAATCTGTGTTATGGTATCATTTCTGGTACACTGGGTATACTGTTTTTATTTTACTATTGTGTAGCTTAAAAAATTAAGAGTACCTGTTCTGAAAAGTTCCACTACTGTAGGATTTTATTTGGTTACATTTGAAACAATCATTCATTCTTTCTCTCCCTCTCTGTATATAATACATGATGTTACATATGATAGTGGATTTTTTTTTTTTTTTTAGTATTTGTGTTTCTTCTATTTCTGTCAAAATTTCTATGTATTTACAATCACCATTGGGTGAAATGTAAATTAGAGGTTTGACCTTTAAAAAGTCAACAAATAACACAGGAGCTACAGAAAGCTGCTTTAGTAATAATGTAACAGTAAAAAGCCACATTTAAGAACACAGAGAAACACCAGTGTTAACCTTGCCCCAATATAACTGGAAAAACCGCCATCTGAATGCCTCTCAGGAACTATAATGTGCTGAGTGAAATTCTTTGTCATTGATATATGAATAGGGCAATGCTTCTTCGGAAGCAAAATCTTGAATTTCATAGGAAATATTGAATCTTGACAATGACATATAATTTCACACTGCTTTAAATTGAAACTTTGCCATTTCATTTTGACATATTTTCTATTTCTCCTTTAAAAGAGTATTTACAATAAAATTCTTTGACTTACATTAATAGAATTTAAAAAAATAATGTAGCATACGTTTAAATGGGGTATAGATGTGTAATTAAAAGTATATCTCACTCTCATTCCCTCAGTTTCTTTTCTGAATCTTACCCTTTGATAGAGGATTCATTTATTTCTTGTCAGTTGGTGTAAATAGGTGATGAAAATGACTACCGATAAATACAAATATTTTTCTACTTTGTTTTCATTTTTCAAATTTCTAACAAGCTTGGGCTAAGATCAATGAGAACTGCCCACTGCTAAGGTCAGTGTGGCCTAATTAGTTTTGCTACGTCGCCACTGTAATTTTGCTTGACATGACACTGAGGGGCAGCTCAGAAGGCAATCAGTACCTAACAGCCATCATGAGCATTAGTTACACATAGTGACAGAGTAATTAGCAACTGTATGTGTCATTTTACCTGAAAGAAGGGGAAAACTCTGATGCCTGGGCCTTTTATAAAAACGTCAATGACTGTCCTTTCCCTACTGAAAATTTAAAAAATCTTCTGTGCCTACAGATTGTATGCACACTGGGCTGATTGCAATTTCTGGTGATGTTGTGGTCTAGTAATTTATCAAATTCTGCAATATTACTCTCCTTCCTGGTTCTATACTATATAAATCCATCTTCTTTTGGGGAATTGGAGAAGGCTATTTCCATGATGAGGTGCAATCCAACATCTCTTTGGTGATCATATTTTTTTATTGGGGGTCTAATTGAAGTATTCTGGGCCCTTGAATTTTTTTGAATGCAGACTGAAAGATCTTCATCAAATCCCACCCTCAAAGATCTTAGTCAAATCTCAGCCTCAAATCCGAAAGCACAAACTATTTTAATTTCTTGAGGATCTATTTCCCCTAAAGGTAGCAGAAATAATTAACCCCAACTCTATAATGTGTTTCGACTTCTCACAAAACCTTTTATGATAAATTTACTTCATTGGATAGATCTGCTAAAGTTAATGGTATATATTTTGATTTTTTGAGAGTTTACTCAAAAAAGAAGCTATAAGAACATCATTCAAACTACAAAGTATTTCATAAATTGTTCTCCAAATTTCCTATCATGGATTTTTAAAATATTTCAGTGATTCTTCTATTGAAGTTTAAGTGATTTCTCTTGAATCATTCAACGTATCTAGAAAGTCCAGGCACTATACTTTGTGATAAGCCTTTGTGTATCTAGCAACAGTGTCTTCTGTTTTATTTTTTTAATTTAGAAATACTAAAATATTGCCATTCTTGGGTTTTTCTCAAAGCATCCATATTACCTTTGGTGAAAAGCTTGCTTTAAAACTGTACAATAAAAATTTTCATCGTGAAAATATCAAATACCTGATTATTTATAATGATACAAAACAATCATTATTATTCACAGATGATTAGTGTTATGACACAGAGATGTAACAAACATTTTTGGCCTTATTAAATATGGTTACTTTGTGGTAGTCCAGATGAAAGGAAAACTGCTTCCTTCTTGTGCTGACGATACAACTGGGATCAGAGACTTGAATTTGATTAACGTTCTACTAAAGTCAGAAACTGACCAAAGACTTACTTCCTTTCAAAATACTGTTGAATATTTCCATCTTTAGTCTTTATTCCCACTTGGAAAAAAGTTAAGCACTGTCTGTTAAGAAATTACTTAAGTATATTCCATTACTTTATTTTCTCTTCCTGCTCTCTTTCAAAGGAAATGTTTTCCCACAAAGCAAAGCAAGTACAAATTAGCCAAATGCTAAGTTAATGTAAATAATGTTTGTTAGCTTATGTAATTTATATATTATAAAATGTGCCAAATATTTGAATATTTAATCACTCTTAAAGTTTCACTAATGAATACTGTTAACCTGACCAGGCCCCCAGCAATATATTCTCCTAATGTCAGATTAGATTAAAATTGCCTATTCCTAAGTACCATAAAAAAAATTCAGGATACATTCTTGGTTTTGGCATATTTCACTATATGTAATCACTTTGATATTTGTTCACATTTTTATGAGAAGTTTTAGCACATTGTTTTTATTCCTGAATAGTATTCCATTGTACTCATATACCACTATTTTTTGTTTCATCTGTTAAAGAGATTTGAATTATTTCCAGATTGGAACTACTACTAAGAAAGCTGTTATGAGTGCTCACATACAAGTTTTTTTCTCAACACATATTTTAATTTCTGTTCTGTAAAAATCAAGAGTAAAATCAATTTCTGTTGAGCACATGTTTAATGCTGTAACAATCTGCTAATGTATTTTTCAAAGTCGTTATATACATCTTTTATTCTCGTCATGGTATATAGTAATTCTTCACTCATTTGGTCCTGATATTCTTAACTTTAGCTATTCTAACATATTTAATGATATGTCACTTTATATTTTCATGGTAACTCATGATGATGAGTACTTTCCAAGTATTTCTCAATTATTTGTATATCTGATTTTTAAAAGTGCCTGTTGAAATTACTTATTTTTAAATTGCCATATCTTAATTTTTGAGTTTTTATTTATTCTATATATAGCCTTATATTCTGTGTGTGGCATATTATATTTGTAATTTTTTTGCAATCTATCGATGACATTTTCATTCATTTGATGTAAGAAAACTCCATTTCCCAGCTTTAATACTGATTATTGACTAACGGTGATATCTTACTGAGTGAAACAAGACACATGGTCAATACATGTTCTTGGTTTAAAAAAAAAAAGACACATGGTCAGGTTCAAAGAAAAGGGGAGGATCTGCAGAGGTAAAAGGTGTAGATGCAAAGAGGTGAAGAACATTAAAATATGCTCTTAAGCCACTTAATCAGAGAATTTTACATATTCAATTTCTTCATTCACTACTATATGTCAATAAGGTAGATAGTACAATTTCAATTTTGCAAATGATAATATGGAGACAGAAACTCATAAAAGTAATTTTACTAAAATTGCATTGCTGATAAATTATATGGTTCCATATAGTAAGCTACTTTGAAGACATAGTTGTGGTCTAGAGTAATCTATGCTCAGATTTCTTTGAAATGTCTTCTCATGTAAGTAAATTTCAGTTGAGCTTATTTCAATATTTAGTCTATTTTAAATTTTGGTTCTCTACGTTCAAAAATTAATGTAAGATTATTCTCCAAATGGAATTTCTAATTTTAGTTTTTTTGAAAATATTTATACTGATTTCCACAGTGGTTGTATTAGTTTACATTCCCACCAATGACACAGCAGGGTTCCTTTTCCCTTTGCAGCCTCAACAACATTTCTTATTATTTGATTTTTTAATGATGGCCATTCTTTCTAGAGTAAGATGAAATCTCAGTGTCATTTTAATTTTCATTCCTCTAATGGCCAGTGATGTTGAACATTTTGTCATGAATTTATTGGCCATTTGTACTTTTGGGAAATGTCTATTTATTTCACTTGCCCGTTTTTGATTACATTAATTTCACATTAATCTTACATTAATTAAGTAATGTAAGTAAATGTAACATAAAAAAGTAAATGTAATTAAGTAACATAATGCAAGTAAAATTAATCTTACATTAATTTTATTAGGGGGATAATTTTTTGCATTTTTGGGGGTGGCCTGGTGGGGATTGAACTCAGGGTCTTGCACTTACTAGGCAAGAGCACTACCTCTTGAGCTAAATCCCCAACCCCATGAGCTCTTTATATGTTTATATATATATGAGTCTTCTCTCTCAGGCATTGTTGGCAAATTTTTTTCCCATCCTGTAGGTTTTCTTTGCACTCTGTGGTTTCCTTTCTTGTGCAGAAGTGTTTTAATATGATTTGATCTGATTTTTCTGATTCTCAATACTATTTCCTGTGGAACGAGGGTTTTGCTCAGAAAGCTCTTACCTACCCCTCCTGACCCCTATGACTTCAAGGGTACTACCTTTAATAAGTGGGGTTGGGAAGACTGCCTATCCACATGTAGCAGATTGAGTCTGGACCCATGTATCTCACCATATACTAAACCAAAATCAAAGTGGATCAAGAAGTAAATGATAAAACAGAAATGCAATGTACTGGAAGATAAAACAGGTAGTACTCTTGAAGTCATAGGTCTTTCCTCCAGTGTATATTTTTGGCCCCTTTGTCAAAGATCAAATTGTTGAGTATACATAGAGTTGTGCTTGTATCCTGTATTCTGTCCCAGTGATCCACTTACCTGTTTTTGTGCTAGTACTATGCTGTTTTTATCATTGTAGCTTTTTAATATAACACCAAGTCTGGAATTGTGATGGCTCCTTCTTTGGTCTTATTGCTGAGGATTGTGTTTGCTATTCTGAGGTCCTTCTGATTTCATACAAATTTTAGGATTGTTTTCTCCACTTCTATGTAGAATGCTATTGGAATTTTCATTGCAATTGCACTAAATCTGTGTATCAATTTTTGGGTAGATGCTGAGAATCAAACTCAGAGCCTTGTGCCTCCTAGGCAAGTTCTCTACCATTGAACTAAATCGCCAACTCCTGTATATCAATTTTAAAAGTTTAACTGCTTTTAGGTATCTTTCGGAAAGAGCGAAAGACATCATATGACAGTACTACATGTGTACCCATGCTTACGGCAGCACAATTCATAATAGCAAAATTTTGGAAGTGGCTTTTATATCCATAAGCAAATGAGTGGATAAAGAAAAGGTGGTATTTACACACCATGGAGTACTGCTCTGCCATGAAGAAAGTTAAACCTCAGTCATTCCCAGGAAAATGGATACACCTTGAGACCATAATATTAGGTGAAATGAATCAGATACACAATATTAAATATAACATTGTTTGTCTTATATGAGAAGCTCAAAGTATAAATACAGAGCAAAATAACAGATAGATAATAGATTGTAGGGAGATCTTTTTCAAATAGAAAGTGTATCAAGAGATAGAAGGGGAAGGGACTAAGGGGAAAGAAAGTGGATGAAAAAGAAATTAAAATGTGTTTTGTAAATGTACCAACTCCACACAAGGAATGTAAACACTATGTACTGTGAATACGTACAAGTAAATAAATAAAATATCAAAAAAGAAAGTATTTAAAGAGATTATACTTTAGAAGTAATCCAAAGTGTTGGAAATATATTGTTCTAAGCAATATTTAAGGTTGGATATTATTAAACGATAACAGAAGATCAAATTTAAAAGATCATTAAGTAAATATAAAATAGTGGAAAGTTCATTAAAGGTATAAATGACTCATTATCAAAAACTTTCTAATGACACATATTTTACTCTAGTGCTGGTTTAATTATTATTCAAAATAACTTATTGCTTCTCACCATTTTAAATTCGTGTTAGATTGGTTACAATTGCTTACATGAAACTGCATTTATCATTTTGTCAATAAAGCTATGGTGTCTTTTACGATCCTTTATGACTTCTCTTTATTATTGATCTACCCTCCATGAATAGGCCTCTTTGTTTTCAGTTCAGTCTAATGAGAATTTTACTAGGCTGTTTAGAATCTTGAAGAATGGTGGATTATTCAAGAAAATGCAGAGAATTATGTGACTTTTTCACCTGCCCCCAAAGTGGCATCTCTAAGGATAAAGAGATTTTCACAAATGGATATTGTATAGGAGAACAGAAGTTTTGATTTTCTTGCCTTTTATTCATTTTAATACTTTAGTCTTCCTGGAAGTTTAGGCAGGAGTGAAGCTGCAAGCTCCTGCCACCTCCAAGGAACAGGGCAAAGGTAGGGTGAGCGCTGCTACCAGAAGCCTTCCAACGGAAAGACAGGCTTACAAAAACATTACGCTGTGTCCTCAGCAACCTTATTCACTAGATGTGGCCCCGTGAAACTAACTTCTGGCTCTTCCCCAAAATCAAAATGACCACGAATGCCAGACATTTTAAATCAATTCAGATTATCTAGGCAGCTACAGCAGTGTGACTAAAGACACTCATGAATCAGGACTTTCAGAAATGCTTCAAAAAGTGGCAGAAGCCTGGAATGAGGGAGAAGGAGGGGGGGTATTTTGAGGCAGACTAATGACAATACATCTTTTACTGTAATAAATGTTTAAACATTCACTGTAGCTTTTGATCACATGTCACACTGACAATTTATGAAGAAAGAGTATAAATTTTGGAATTAGATTATGTAACACCCTAATTTCATTAGATTAGCTATGACCTTGAAAAATTGATCTAACTTCTCTAAATTTTACTTTGTATTTTGGCCATTAATTATTCAAAGTGTATATATATCTGTGTGTATGTATATATGTATATATACATACATATATAGAAATAGAAATATAAAACTTAGATTTTGAAAGAAAAAAAAAACAAGAATTCAAATACATCCATCAACCTTTAGTGAAAAACAGTACTGGTTTCTCCTCCACATTGCAGCTTTTTCCCCTCATACTA
>PVJO010028003.1:0-18812 GCA_004026905.1 Hystrix cristata
GCAAGTACCCCAATCTGCCCTTCAGTGCCTCAGTTTCCCCTTGGCTCCTGTGGGAGGAGAGGGAGGGTTCCATGTGGGCAACTCCTGTGCACCCCTCAGACACTAGAGGAAGAAAGCGGTGGATCGAGGCTGCTCTGGGGCAATGACCACCCCTCTGGACTTCGGGGTCCTCCTCTACCCCTGCCACAGCTGGAGCTCCACCCCAGGCCCCAGATCTGCTGCCTCCCTCCTTCCCTCCCTCCAAGGCCCCCTTGCTGTTCCCTGTCCCTGGCCACTTAGGGGAGGTAGAAAGCTGCCCAACTCTGCTGCTGAGAGGTAGGGCCTAGAACGGGAGCCCAGAGAAAGTGGCGCCATAAGTGATAAGGGCCAGTGGGGTACTCAGGACCCTGACTCAACAGGCCTCCTTCCCAGCCAGCTGTGTGGCCTTGGTCAAGTTACTAACCCTCTCTGAGCCCTGGCTTTCATCTGTCTAATGGTGGTGTCTAACCCACTGGGGATATGGGGACATTATTATTCTTGGGTGACTGGGTAGTGGGTAAAAGAGGGTACCGGGGAAGCTGCATCCCCTCATCAGCCCCAGGGTGCTGGGAGCTCCTGGTGAGGAGAGGTACTCCCTGGGACTCCGCCCACTCCTGGCCTCGCTGATGGTGGAGTGGGTGAGGCCTCCTTTGCCAGCCAGATGCCCTTCAGGCCTAGGCCAGCGTGGCGCCCTCCCCTCTGCCGGCAGGGCCCAGGCCAAGAAGCCTTTATTTTTAAACCTCGGAACAATGGCTGGCCGAGCACAGCCTCCGCCAGGGACAGAAGAGCTGGGAGGGAGGGAGCCCGTGCTCTGCACCCCAGACAGGTGCCAGGGGACACTGCACAGAGCCCACTGTGGTGCTGCTTGCCCCGTCAGCCCTTCTTGCCCTCGCGGGTCTGGGATCTAGACTCTTCAGTCACCCCTGCACCCCGGCGGGACACGCCTGCTGTGCTGGTCACTCCCCTTCCACCCGGGAGTCAAGCGGGCTTTCTGCCTCCTAGGGAGACGCTGACTCAGTTCCAGGGATGCTTAGATACTCTCACCCCTCAGGACACCCTGGGTTCGGGACAGCGGGAGGACAGTGTCCCACCTGAGGCCACTCCACACAAGAGCGGGACTAGGAGTCACCGAGGGGTCCACCTCTGTGTGGCCTCAAGCATGACAACTGTCCCTTGTCCTTGAGCTGTCTTCTGTACCGTGGGCTGTGAGCCCCCCTGCAGGGCAGGAAAGGGCTCTGAATGCTGTCAGTGCTGAGCACATGCGGGTACAGGGCTTCCCAATGGGCAGGTGACACGGGAAATGGGTCCCCGACACCCGAGGGCCTCTACGGTGAGCCACACGCAACGCACCCCAGACCAGCATCCAGCTTCTCTTCTCAGGGCCGCCACTGTCCATCTTGAACCTTGGGCAGGAAACAACCCCTCAGGACCTCTGTTTTCTCATCTACAAAACAGGCTGATGACAGAGCTGCTGGCAAGATGGTGACACCACTACTAAAGAGGAAGGGCTCCACAAACCTTAGCCCTCGAAGTAGAGCACTTGCTAGGAGGCCTTGGGTTCCATCTCCAGTACCACAAAAAACCTGCCCACACATTAGTTCTCACCACATGTACAAACAGGTGTGTGCGAGTGTGCACCATCCACTGTCTTTGTGCCAAAGGCTGTGTCCCCAGGCCTGAAAGCCACTGGATGCATGTAGGAGACAACGGGCACCAACCTGGGCTGTGGATTCGCATGCAGGCCAGAGCCAGGTGTCTGTGTGTATGCATCGTGTCCTGGCGGGAATGTGTTTCCAGGCCTGGGGCATGTGTGCCCCTGACTATGTCAGTGCCGGGGGCTCTGTGTAGGGCAGATCCCCTCCTCTGCTAGCACAGGTCACCAGCACCCCTCTGTCCCCAGCCTGGAGCCTTCTGGGAGGAGGAAGTGGGGAGGCAGCCGGTCACAGACGCATCGAGACAGCCCCTGGTCACTCTGGCTCTCTAGGCCACTGTATTTGCCCTCAGCATCTTCGGCGTGTCCCCACCCCCACTCATGCTATTCAGAGAGATCACTGTCCTACCCACTTCCTGGCCAGCGAGGATGGGGACTCTGTTTTGGCTGCTGCTGGCCCTGTGTCCAGTTGGTGCTGGGCACACAGTAGATGCTGAACAAGCACCAGAATGAATGAGGGGACAGGAAGGTCAGATGGTTGACGTCAGCTTTACCGAGGTGGAATTTCACACAGTAAAACTCACCGACGGACGGTCCACATTCAAATGGATACAGTCCCATAACCACCACCTCGGTCAGAATGTAGCACATTCTCCTTGACCACGAAAGTCCTTTCATAGCTGGGCCTGGTGGCTAATGCCTGCTATCCCAGCACTCTGGGAGGCTGAAACAGGAGGACTGTAAGTGTGAGCCTAGCCCAGGCAACTCAGCAAGACCCTATCTCAAAATAAAAAAAGGGCCGGGGATGTAGCACAGTGCAGAGGACCTGGGTTTAATCCCTAGTATTGCCAGAAAACAAATCAACCAAAGCTTCCTTAGCGCTCCTCCTAGGCGGTCCCTCTCCCTCTCACCCTGCCACCTACCTGCCTTCTCACACCATCATTTTGCTTTTCCTAGAATTCTTCATATGCCCGGGAGTGACCAGATCCCTGTTGCCTCTGCAGAGCCCACTTCTGCTGCTGTACAGGACTTGAGGCACCCGTCAGGAGAAGGTGACAGGTAGCAGGCAGCAGGTGATGAGTAGAATCCTTGGCCAGGTATAGGCAGGCTGTCGGGAGCCTAAGCGGTCCCTTCCTGAGCCAAGGTTCAGGAAACCGTTCTGGCTGGGGTGGAGAGAGATGTGCTTTGGGTACACGAGTATGCAGGTGTGTACACAACACACACACACACAATAGCCTAGGCCAGCAGAAAGCTATGAGCTGACAAATGCCTGTTTGAGGCCATCTTCTCGGCCCAGCAGAGCCTTCCCCAGCCTCACAGCAAAGGGAAGCTCAAGTTCACTGAGCCGACCTGGGCAGCAAGTGTGTGGTCCACGGTTGACCACAATGAGGACTCGCCTGGTAATGCGGCACCGGCCTTCCTCAGCGCAGAGCGGGGGTCCATGCTCTCTCCCCTTGAGGCCTTGTGGACTGGAAGGAGCTGCCCGGCCACACGGAGATACTGCCCCCACCCTCAGTCCAGCTGCAGCCACCTCGCCAAACCTCTGAGCCTGGGAAGGAAGCAGTGAGAAGGGACAAAGTGATTCTCACTGTTCTAAGAGGCCACTTTGTGGGCTGATTCACTAGGCACCAGAGGCCACTCGGTCCTGGCCCTGCACATCTGCTGGGTGCCGCTCAAAATCCCTGAGGCCTCCTCCTCTCCTCGCCCCCAACCAGTACCCCCATCTGTCTTCTTCCCTCATTACCTAAGCACCTTGCCAGCTGGAACTTTGTTCCTACTGTTTTATCTCAGTGCCCAGAGCAGGGCCTGGCACAGGGTACAACCACAAATGAATGAATGACCGAATGAATGGACAGATGGATAGATGGTTCTAGAATCTTTCCACCCAATTGTAACCCCTGGTAGTGAGAGGGTAAGAAAAAGGATACCGAGCCTTTCATGACAGACCGCTCTCAGCAAAATAATAATAATAGCAATCCAATTAAAAAGCAGGCAAAGAATCTGAATCACCTTTCTTCGAAGACAAGCAAACAGCCAGTAAGCACATGAAAAATGTTCAACACCACTCATCTTCGGAGAAATGCAAATCGAAACCACATGAGAGGTCATCTAACCCCATGTAGGGTGGCCGTCATCAAAAACAAAAAATAACAAACGTTGGCAAGGAGATGGAGAATGGGGAACTCTCGTACACTGTTGGTGGGAGTATAAATCAGCACAGGCATCGTGGAAAGAGCATGGAGGTTCCTCAAAAGACTTGTGGAACTATTCTGCGGTCCAGCCATCCCAGCTCAGGATGTGTGTCTCGGGAAGTGTCACAGAAGCAGCTGCACTGTGGTCCTCACACAGCACTGGGTGCGGAAGCCAAGAAACAGAACCACCCCGGGCCGGGGTGTAGCGCAGGGGTAGAGCACTTGCCTACCAAGTGCAAGGCCCCAGGGTCAATCTCCAGTGCCACCAAAAATAAAAATAAAATACAGTAAAAGCCACATTATCTTTATTTCTATGTTCATCTGCTGATGGACATAGAGGCCGCTTCCAGGATTTAACTATTGTGAGTTGTGATGCTATAACCGTGGGTGTTTGTGGATCACCGTAATACAGTGTCTTTAGTTCTTTTAGGATGATGCCTGGAAGAGAAATAGCTGGGTTGAGCGGAGATTCTAGTTTTGGTCTTAGAGGAATCTCCACACTGAGGTCCACAGTGGTTGTACTAGTTTACATTCCCACCAACAACCAGTACCCAAACCTTCTGAGGTTTCTGACCCTCCAGGGTTCAAATCTCACAGCTGCTGCCTGCAAGCCACTTTGCTCTCCGTGCCTCAGTTTCTACATGTCTAACATGGGCATAACCCCGCCCAGAGTCACTAATTAGCCGAGCTACTGCCCATGGACGGTGCCTGGCATGCACTGAGTGCTCTGTGCTGTGTCGCTCAGGGTCCCCTGCATCCCAGGCTCTGTGCAGGGCTTCAGCAGTGAGCAGAAGAGACCAAGCCCTGTCCCCAGGGAGCGCATGTCCCAGGAGGGGGACAGACGGAGCGCAAGTGAGGCCCGTGGGCAGGCAGTCACAGGAATGGGCGGGTTGGGGAGACAGAGCGACGGCTGTGGGATTGGGCAATGCAGCTCAGGAGCACCGAGAGACTCTGCAGAGGTGACACTGGGAAAGACAAATGGTTGAAAGAAGAGAACCATTTCAAGCAGCAGGACCAGCAGGTGCCAAGGCCCTGTGGTGGAAACAAGTATGTTCATTGGAGAAACAGCAACCAGGCCAGGGAAGAGGGGAGTGGCAAGAGGTGCTGTCAGAAAACCAAGGAGCTGGCAGGAGCTGGCTCACTTCCCTTTCAGTCTCCCCATCTTCAGAGACTAACTGGGGTGCTGTTCGGCCACCCGCTCCTGCCTTGCAACCTCAGCCCACCCACCCCACTCCCAACACCCACTTCCCCTTCCGAATGACCCAAGAAGGCAGGGCCACGTCCTTTCCTAGACTGCATTTCCCTCTCCCTCGACTCCCTGGGGCAGTGGCCTCGTCCTTCCAGAGACTGAGCGGGTCCAGGAGCCACCCCCCACTCTGACCCCTCCTGGCTCCCAGCAACATCAGACCCTAGAAGATCCCCGTTGTCCCCCTTCCCAGTTCTCCCCAGGGCCCAGAGTTCCCCAGGACATCAGACATTCTCTGGGCCCGGATGCCCTTCCTGCCCGTCTCCACCTGACCAGATCTCAGCTGTCACCTCTTCCTGGAAGTCCCTGGTTTAGGAGACGAAAACGAGGCTTGGTCATCTCTGCCCCCAGGGGCCGGAGCAGGGAAGCCGCACGGAGGAGCGTGTGCGCATGCGTGAGGTGCAAGCCTCAACCCAGGTCTGGAGGTGGGGTGCAGCCCACCGCCTGGGCAGCCTCAATCTCCTTAACGCTTACCCCTCTGAGGCCTGGATTGCCACAGAGGGGACTGAGGGAAACTGAGGCAATCCCATCAGGATGCACTGAGTTTCCAGGAACCCCCTGGGAAACGCCCACCCC
Organism: Hystrix cristata; assembly: GCA_004026905.1. NCBI lineage: Eukaryota > Metazoa > Chordata > Mammalia > Rodentia > Hystricidae > Hystrix > Hystrix cristata. The sequence goes on from PVJO010028003.1 coordinate 5,684, forward strand.
CACACATGCACATTCCCCGGGGAACCATGCTGGAAACGGGCCACAGGCCAGACTTTCTGGGACCTGAGCCAGGAAGGGGCCGCTTCTGAGGGTTCTGGGGCCCTGCCCCTAAAGGTCTGGGAAGATAGCCTCGTTTAAGCAGAATTTAGGGTTCCGAGTGAGGCCCAAGGTCACATGATGGGGGGAGAGCCCGCCCAGAGCCCGGGATACTGACTCCTGGCCACGCTCCTCCCCCGCAGTGATGCGTTTCTGGAAATCACCCCACTTCTACTTTCCAAAATGAGTCAAGAACATCTGTACCTCCAGGGCCAAAAATACTCTCAGGGACTCCCAGGCAAGAAGGCTGACATCTTCCCCGGGTGCCCAAAAGCAGAACTCGGTCTTCCTGGCAACTCGTGAGAACTGTGACATTTTAAGCCAGGTCCTGGTCCTGCCACCCTGCCACACAGGTGACCAGACCCCATTCGACAGAATGCGCCCCCGTGGCCCAAAGGATTTGCCAGGGTTGCGCAGCGACCCTGGTTCCAACACGGCCACTACTCTCCAAGGCCAGAACCTCCCCTGTACTCGGGCAGATCTTGGACAGCACTGACCCCCACGCCCAAAATCCGAATGCTTTTTTTTTCCATTTTTAGTGTCTTTACTATAAAAGGGACAATACATGCTTACTCATGAAAATCTGAAAAAATGCAGAAAAGTCAAAATAAGGAAGAAAAATCACCACCCACGGCTCCACCACCCAGAGACAATCATTGTTAAGGTTTGATGTATTTCCTCCCATAGTTTTTTGTTGGAGGACTTTTTTAAAAATACAGCTGAGATCATGCTGTATATTAAATGAAAAAGACAAAATGGTAGTAGCATGCTTTTTTTTAACCTGCCATTATATCATGGGCCCTTTCCTCTCTGTAACTGGTATCTTTTTCCTTTCTCTGAACCTCAGTTTTATTGGCTGCCTAATATTTTGTCAAGTGGAAGTTCCATAGTTTATGTAGCCATACCCTTATTGTTGGACATCTCGGTTATTTCCACTTTTGCAAAGTTATAAATAATAGAGTCTCATTGGTATCTTTGGGCAGAAAGTGCCCTGTTTTCCATATTTAGGGAGAGCTCTTTGACCGGAATGGAATTACAGAGTCGGTGAGTCATTTCTGCCCTGTTGGAAGAGAATATTGAAGCCCAGGAAGGTTGAGTGACTTGCCCAAGGTCACACAGCATCGGGGGGCCCCTGGTGCCTTTTGTCCAATGATCCTGGCAGGACCTGAGCCACACCCATTCTATAGACGAGCAAAGAGATGCCCTCAGAGGTGATGGCCAATCAGCAGTGCCCACGCTTCCCCTCCCATCATTCATTCATTCATTTCTTCAATTTAACTCAACCAATAAGCGGGACCTACTGTGTGCCCAGCTCAAGTCTAGGCTACAATGCTGCAGAGAAACAACAAAGCCTTGTCCTCAAGGTGCTTCCACCTGCAGGCAGAAGGGAAGGAGCAAGTAGTAAGGAGGGCAAGTGCCTCCCACCTCCCCTTAGCCTTTGGTTATATGCAAATCTGGATGCTTATTTGCATATCACCTTATTTGCATGCCACTCAGGGAGAAGCCTGAGGGCCACGTTGACTTTGGCAGCTCCCAGGGCAAGAAGCCGTGTTTTCTGTGACCCCAGACTATTTTCCAACATAGGCCTTCCCTTGCAAATGGGGAGATGTCCCAGAGCCTGGGTTTCCTGGTTCTCCTGGACACTGCAGTCGCAGATGTCACTGAGTATTGTGCCCTTGTGGCCCTCTGGATTAGTTCCCCATTGCTGCTGTAACAAACAACCACAGACTTGGCAGCACAGTTTGAAGATAGTTTGTCCCCATGAAAACTCATGCTGGGGCTTGGTCCCTGTTGTGATTCAGTCATCAGGAGGGATTAATGCCTTTCTGAAGAACTGGGTCAGTTCACTTGCAGTGAGTTCTGCTCTTGTAGAACTGGACCAGCTACCCTGAGAACAGGTTCTCACAAGGCAAGGCTGCCCCTCGCGTTTCTCACTCCCACCCACACCAGCTTGTCTGCCGTGTTTCCCCATGTTGGACCAGTATGAGGCCGAGACACCTCCCAGAGGCCAAGCAAGGGCCAGTGCTGTGCCTTGGGACTTCCTGGCCTCCAGAACCGTGAGCCAAACAAACCTCTTCATAAACTGCCGGTTTCAGGTGTTCTATTGCACCAGCCGACAGTGATGACTTATGCCTTTTTCTTTTTCTGGTACTGCAGATTGAACCCAGATCCTTCCCACTGAGCTTTACCTCCAGCCCTTTATTTATTTGTTTATTTATTTAGAGACAGAGTCTCACTAAATCACTAAGTTGCTCAGGCTGGGATTACAGGCGTGTGCCACCATGCCTGGCTCCATTTGTGGGGTTTTCTGTTGTTTTTTTGTTTGGGTTTTTTTTTTTTTTTTTGGTACTGGGGATCAAACTCAAGGCCTTGCACTTGCTAGGCAAGCACTCTACCACTTGAGCTAAATCCCCAACCCCTCATTTGTATGTGTTTTTTTTTTTGTTTGTTTGTTTTTGGTGCTGGAGATTGAACTCAGGGCTTTGTGCTTGCAAGGCAAGCACTCTAACCACTGAGCTAAACCATTTGTGTTTTTTGAAACAGCTTTATTGAGATATAATTTGTATGCCATACAATTTACCTATTTAAAATCTAAAGTTCCATAAGGTTGGATTTGTTTATATTTATTTATTTATTTTTGCAGGGCTGGGGATCAAACACAGGGTCTTCCCACTGAGCTACATCCCAGCCCTTTCTTCTATTTTTATTTTGAGACAGGTCCTCGCTAAGTTGCTAAATTGCCCAGGCTGGACTCAGGCTTGAACTTTTGATTCTCCTGCCTTTTGCCCTCCTGGAATGCTGAGATTACAGGTGTGCGCCACCAAACCCGACTCCGTTATTAGTTTTTAATGGTGGCAATGGGCGTATAAGATTCGTCATTTTGAGGAGTTTTAAATGTGCAGCTCAGTCTACCTTCCTCTTGGGGCCCCTGGGCTACCCAGGGTCACCACTTATCTTAAGCCCCTAACTCAGTCACATCTGCAGAATCCCTTGTTCCATGAGAGACAACGATGACAGGTGCTGAGGACCAGGACCAGATGTTCTGCCAGCCACTGGCCCCTCACGCCTGCGATTGCTGGTGCCCTGCTGGACTTGGGCTCCCTGAATGCAGGGCCCAGCCATCCCTGCTCGAGACTGAGTCCAGGCTCCAGAACAAGGCAGAACACCCGGATCTCCGCGTCCCTCCTTGCAAGCTCTGACCCAAACACATGAAAGAGCCACCCTTGGGGGACCGGTCAGATCCCAGCATGGTCTTCTGTTCCCCTCACCCACAGCGGCACTGTGCACAGCTGTCCCTTCTCCGCCCCCAGCTTCTTGCTGTGACACCGGGACATTAGGATGCCGTGGGCAGGGGATTATAGGGAAGCCACTGCAGGTTGCCGAAATCCTGAAACACACCCACTCCAGTGGCCACGCTCCCCGCTCCAGCCCCCCGGTGCCCCTGCCCTATCCCTGTCCCCAGCAGGGGCTTGCTGCCTGGCCCAACTGGGGGTCCCCAGTGACTGGATTGCTCAGTGCCCAGGCCACACTGGGTGCGACAGCTTTGAAATCTCCCTGAGGGTGTCCTGGTGCATAGTAGATGCTCGGCGAGGACATGGGAGGGGTGCTGGCCCTGGAGTCCTCCCTGCCCTGACCCCTTGCCCACTCCCTGCCCCCAGCCATGGCTCAGGAGGGAAGGCACCCAGCCGCAGGTGGTGCCCCTGTTCCTCTGAGGGGCCAGGAGTGTGTGGGCACCGTGGCAGAATGAGAGGGCTTTGAGGCGCCAATCTCCGGAGGGAAGTGGGGAGATAACAACCTCTCACGTTCCCGCTGTCCCCAGCACAGATAACCCAGGAGGAGCCGGGTCCAGGCCCCACTCACAGCGCGGCCACCCCACGTGCCCCCAGGTGTCCCGCGACCACGCTATCGCAGACTCCGGGGTGAAACCCAAGGAGCCTCACGGAAGAGCAGCCGGGACAGGGAGGCGATAAGACAGGCAGGGGGGCTCCCCGGCGTTCCCTGGACAATCCACCCTCACCCTCGCCCTCATCTACCCCGGCTCACCAGACCTGCTGGAAGACACAGCGTCGCCTGGCGGCCCACACCACCCAAGGCCTTCACTGACCAGTGAAGATGCCAAAAGCAGAGCGACTGAGGGTCTTAGAGAAAATCACACAGCATTTTTTTCTTTTTTTCATTACTGGGGATTAAACCCAACACCTTCACACTGAGCTACCTCTGCATCCCCTTTTATAGTATTTTGAAACAGGGTCTTACTAAATCACTAAATCACCCAGATGGGTTTAATGTGATCCTCCTGCCTCAGCCTCTCAGAGAGCTGGAATTACAGGCATGTGCCACCACTTCTCCTGACTCATGGCATTTTGATAGCAGTGTGAGGATTTGAACTCAGATCCTCAATGATCCTCTTCATCATGCCAGAAATTCTGCCCTAAAATGATGGTCAAATACTGGGAGGAGAGCCTGGGTGTTAAAGATCCCCAGGTCTAAATTCTAGGTGTCCAGGCTCTGCTCTGCTCACTGCCCTCCAGGGCCTCCCAGCACCTGTGCCCAAGTGATGCCTGGCCGAGACCCAGAGCAGAATCCCTCCCTTCCCGCAGCAGCCCTGGCTCACCGCAGGGGACAGCGAGTGACCCCAGCCTGGATCCACCAAGGCCTTCATCCTGCACATTTACTTGCGGCACCAAATCCAGTTCTTACATCAGAATAAGGCATTGTTAGATGGGGAAACTGAGGCCCGGAGCAAGATGTGCCTCACTCAAGGTCACAGAGAGAGGGGCTGGGGATTCAACTCAGCGGTTAGAGTTCTTGCCTAGGAAGGCAAGGCCCTGAGTTTGATCCCCAGCACAAAAAAAAAAAAGTAAAAGTCAAGGTCATAGAGAGAGACAAAAGCAGACAAGAATAAGCACAGGGCTCAGTTCTTCCAGGCAGTAGTGCTTGTGTGTGTGTGGGAGGGGGGGAGTCTCCTCAGACCTTGTGTCCTGGTCCTTTCACCCTCCACCCCAGGCAGGGCCTTGTCAAGTTCCAGAAGCCTTGTCCCTGGCTGCCCAGCGCAGCAGCCCTGTCCCCACATCCTCCCCATGCCACTCGGAACCTCAATTTCCTCACTGTGGGTGTTGCTGATAACAGTTCCGGTCTCACAGTGTGGTTGGAGGACTAAATAAGTGGCTGTCATCAGGATAGACATTTCTCCAGAATACTAATGAGCACAGCGGGGCTGCCAGGGCGCCAGCGCCTAGGGAAACAGGCGGGCAGGCGTCAAACCGCAGTGACGGCCTTCAGCCACCTTAAAGTTTTACCCTTGAACTTCTGCACTTCTGCCGGCACATTACTCTGTCCTCAGTGGTTACAGGAGAATACTTAACTGGATGAGGAGTATTCCTGTGTTATTTGCAAGCCCAGAGCCAGTAGGAAAGCCCAGTTTTTTGTTTTGTTTTGTTTTGTTTTTTTTGTGGTGCCGGGGATCAGAAAGCCCAGTTTTGATGTTTAAATAGCAGTGGTTAACAGTAAATAGGTAGCTCCCATGGAGGATGGAGCCAAGTCATTCAAAATTTAGTGGTTTAGGCCTGGGGGGCGGGCAGTGCAGAAGTAGAGTACCTGCTCAGCATGTGCAATGCCGAGATTCGGACCCCAGCTCCCCCTGCCAAAGGACAGTAGAAAGTAGTAGGGGTGGAGAGAACCAGGAGTCCTCGTCTGCTGCTGGTGGGAATGTAGCTGCTTCAGGAAATCATTTAGCAGCTCATCAAAATGTTCAACATTGATATATTTTGAATAGGTGAATTCCATAGTCAAATCCATACTATCCCTGAGTTCACTGTAATACAAAAATAGCATTTTTTTCCAAGATAATGTTTTGAAATTATTCTAATAGCCAGGCACAGTGACACAACTGTAGTCTCAGCTACTTAGGAGGCTGAGGCAGGAGAATCTCTTAAACCAAGTGTTGGAGACCAGCCTGGGCAATTTAGTGAGATCCTATCTCAAGGAAATGAAACAAACCAAAATGCTAAATGTGGGATTGCCATGTAACATAGCACTTCCCTTCCTAGACATGTACAAAAGGGAAATAAAAACATGTCCACAGGCAGACGTGGACACCAACACTCAGAGCAATATTGTCCTTCACAGCCACAAGGCGGGAAAAACCCAAATGTCCATCAGCTGAGGAGCACACGAGAAAACATGGCAGAGCTGTATCGTGGAATACTATTCAGACATAAAAAAGAATGAGGGACTAACACATGCTAGAAGGCTGTGCTAAGGAAAGAAGCCGTCATGTACCACATGATTTCATTTACCTGCAATGTTCAGAACAGGCAAATCCAAGATAGAACATAATCCATGTTTCCAGGAGCTCGGGGAGAAGATGCTGGGGAGTGACCACTGGTGGGTGTCCGGTTTCTTTGCGGGGATAATGAAAATATTCTAAGATTAGATTGTGGTGACAGCTGTACAACTCTGTAAGTACCACAGCCATTGATTGAATCTTATATTTCAAATGGGTGCACTTTTATGGAATGTAAATTATCTCTCAAGGGAGAAAAAAGTGTCCCAAACCAGGAGTCCAGCACAGGCCCAGGCCCGGTGAGTGGCAGCAAACAGGGTGACTGTTCTCGTTATTTGTGTGACCACATCTTCCTCCTCACACCAACCCTCCCAAGTGGGCATTTGGCAGGTGAGGCTTGGGGAAGTGGGGTGACCCACTGGATGCGAGGGACCCCCCAATACCTCCTGGCCTGCTAGACACTCTGGCTCCATGATCTGCAGACCTACACGCCAGGCTGCTTAACAGCCTTAGACAGGGCTTTCCAGGGCTGGGGATTTAGCTCAGTGGTTAGAGTGCTTGCCTAGTAAGTGCAAGGCCCTGAGTTCAATTCCCTGGCACCAAAAAAAAAAAAAAAAAAAAAAAAAGAAACAGGCCTCCTACCCCCACTAGAGTGCAGGCCTCTGTCTTCCTGTCTACCAAATGGGCTCCATCAGTGGTTTTCAAACTGTGCTCCCAGGCACCCTGTGACCAAGAAGAGATTTTAACCACCCTGGAGAGAGGATGTCTCCAGGGTCCCCAGGGACTCCGCCCATGTCCCTGTCTCCACTTCAGGCCTGGCCCACCTCTGGAAGGCAGGATGTGGCTGCCAAACATAGGTGGGGAAGAGGAAGGCATGGGGGCAGGGTGACCGGAATCTACATCCTGGGGACCAGGAGATGGGAATTCCAGGTGCTTGCAACCCAGCTTCCGGCTCCAGCCCAGGGAAGAAGCCTGGGCCGCCTGGCTGGGAGCCCATAGCCCTTCCTGGACCCACTGATGGTACTTCCGCTTCCCTTCCAGAGGGGGAGACGCCCTGGGGCCTCTTGCTGAGGCCCAGGACTGGAGCTGGATTAGCTGAGGCTCTGGATACCCAGCCCAGATTCTCCAAGTGGGTGAAGCCAGGCCTGTGCTGGGTGCTGGGGACACAGTTCACACAGCGCCCATCATTGAAGACTCAGGGGGGATCCTACATGGTCAGGTGGGAGGGTAAGGGGGCAAGAGGGAGCAGTGGGGCCTGAGGCCAGATGACCACCATCGTCCATGCAAAGGGGACAGCCACGCCTTGACCTCAACTGGTCAGTGCTAGACTTTTGGTTTTTAGAAGGTTTTTTGTTTTTTAATGAGAAGCCAGAAATCTAATCAGGCATGGTAGTGCACACCTGTAATCCCAGCACTCGGGAGACTGAGGCTAGAGGATCAGCATAAATTTGAGCAAGGTGGGGCTGGGGATTTAGCTCAGTGTTTAGAGTGCTTGCCTAGCAAGCACAAGGCCCCGAATTTGATCCCCAGCATCAACAAAAAACAAACAACAACAACAAAAGCAGCAGCCAGAAACCTGAGTTTTAATGTTAAATTTCCAGACTCTGGAAAAGTGTTTCAAGCAAACACATTGGTGAAGCCCTGGGGTATGGCCTGCAGAGCCTGGGCTGGCAACATTATCTTAGGGATGGATGCAACCACCCACCACCTTGCAGATGGGAAAGGTGAGGCCTGGGAGGCAGAGACATGTGTGCAAATTCCCCAGGTGGGGGAAGTAATAGCGCCCAGACTCCAGCACAGGTCTCCAGATTCCACGCTTCCCTTGATTAAAAAAGTGTGGCTGAGTAACAATGGCGCATCCCTCCGCCTTGGTGACAAAGGTGCTGGAAGTGCTTTCCGCCGGATCTGTGCTCTGTGCCCGGAAAAGGCTGCCACCTCCGCAGGCCAGTGTCCCAGGTGGAGGGAAGGCTCTGTTGCTGCGATCGTTCATGCAGGCGTCTGTGGAAGAAACTGGCCAGAGGATGGGCGGGAGGGAAGCTTTCCCCTGCGTCCACTTTGACGTAGTTTGATTGTTGGACGGGTGAGCATATTAGCTCCTCTGTGAGCAAGCTGTTATTCTGTTTGGCCGTTTTCATTGTTCCCTCTTCCCCTGGCAGGTCCCCTGGGATCTGGGGGCCCCTCGCTGGGAGCCAAGTCTGGATGAGGCCTACTGTGCGCAAGCCGCCCCCTCCCCAGGAGCTGGAGCACCTGCAGACCTCGCCACAGCTTTGCACGGTGAGGCAGTTACTATCCGTATTTTCCGCAAGGGGAAACTGAGTCACACACCAGAAATTATGGAAGCTGGTTGCAAGCCTGAGGGACAGCCCAGCTCTGGCTGGCTCAACTTCACATTCCGGCTGCCACACCCCCATGCTCCTGCCTTCCCTGCTGGGCTGGGAGTGGCTGAATGCCTTCCCGAGTGGTGACCTCAGGCCCAAAGACCATTTGGAATCCAGTCAGGAACCTCTGGTCCAGCTGGGGGCTGAGATCCTCCTGCCTCAGCCTCCTCAGTGCTGTGACGGCCCTGTAATTCTGCAGGTGTGCACCACCACATTCAACTCAGCGGCAGATTGAGTTCCTGGCACCTTGAACCCTAAAATCAGGAGCTTGTTCTGGGTCATGTGGATGCGCCCAGCATGATCACAGGGGTCCCCTATGTGGATGTGGAAGTGGGGGTAGAGGAGCCAGGGTCAGCCCCAGAGACATCCGAAGGTGCCAGGGCACCCGTTGGGGGCAGGAGGAAGGCAGAAAGACACCAGGGGGCAAAGAAGAGGTGGCGGGGACCAGCCCTGCCACCGCCGTGTTGTGCACTGTGAGACTCTCTCACATTCTTGACCTCTGGGACCGGAAGGGCATCCGTTGTGTCGTTTGAAGCCGAAAGCTTGTCGTCATTCATTACAGCAGCAATAGGAAACTAACCCTGTCACAGCGTGACCCTGTTAGGAATGGGTTTCTCTGAATTTCCTTTTTTTTAATATGCTGGGGATGGAATTCAGGGCCTCATACACATGAGGCAAGTGCTCTGCCGCCGAGCTGCAACCCTAGTCCTGAATTTACATTTTTTTTAAAAGCTATGTGTGAGTCACCGCTAAACACTATGTTTTTTGTTTTTGTATATGTGTGTGGTTTGTGTTTGTTTGTTTGTTTTGGTACTGAAGATTGAACCCAGAGCCTTCACACTGAGCTGCATCCCTAATCCCTTATTTATTTTTATTTTATTTTAGTTTGAGAAAGGGTTTTAATAAATCACTGAGCTGCCCAGGCTAAATTCAAACTTGTGACCTTCCTGCCTCAGCCTCCAGAGCACTGGAATTAGAGGTGTGCCCCACTGCACCTAGGAAAATGTACTTTTTTTTTTTTTTTTTTTTTTAGTGCTGGGGATCAAACTCAGGGCCTTGTGCTTTCTAGGCAAAAGGTCTATAAAATGTACTTCTTCATCGGCCAGAGTGTCACCTGGTGCCTGTAGGTGGAACCCCTCTTGTGTGGCCCTCTGTGTGGACTGGCAGGTGTCCAGGGCCACTTTGCCTCTTTTGCTGTCAGCACAGAGCCATGAGGCTGTTCAGAAGCACATGAGGAGCATTTCTCAAGATCTGCCTGGGGCGTTTCGCACTGTGTGACCTCCAGTGCGTCACACCACCTCCCTGAGCCTCGGTGTCCTCCTCTGTTAAATGAAGCATCTGCTGGGAGGCTGAGGCAGGAGGGTTGCATGCTTGAGTCTAGCCTGGACAATTTAACAACAGAGAGAGATCAGACTCAAAAATTTTAAAAACAAAATTGTTTTAATGGCTGGGATATATAGCACAATGCAAATAAATGCCCTGGGTTCAGTCCCCAGTGGAAAAGAAGTCTGATGATGTCTGGCTCATCACAGTCTTGCTGTGCCTAGCTACAGTCTCTCCCGGTGTCCATAGGGCCTCCTGCATGGTAACCGGGACCCCGGAGGAAGCAACCTGGGAAAACACATGGGACCTTCAGAAGCTCAGTCTGGACATTGCAGGGGCCCCCGAGAGGGAGCCAGAGCCAGGGTCAGAGGGCTCCCTGAGGAAGGGGTCACAGAAGCCCCAGGGACTCCCCATGCAGGGCGGGCGGCCAGGGACAGCCCTGTGGAGGCCAAGGGCCCGGCCAGACCCGGCAGGAAGCGGCTGGGGGGGCCTCGGCCAGGGGTTTTCTGGGAGGAAGAGGAGGCGGGGTTCCTCAAGGCAGAGAACAAGGTCAGAGCCTGGGCAACCTGGCAGGTGGCTCCTCCTGCCAATGCCAGGCCTGCCTGGGAAGGCGGCCCAGCGGCAGGCTTCCCTGTCGCCAGGCCATGGTCAAGCCCGGCTGACTGTGCCCGCGGTGCTGACTCACATCCGCCCGGCTGGCCTTGGCCGAGGGAGGGGCGGCCCCTACTCCCTGCTTGACCTTATCAGGCTCGGCAGTGTCCAGCGAGGGCCATGGGCAGGGCCTCGGCCTTCCCCTGCCCCGGCCGGGCACGGCCTCTGTGAGCTCATGGGAGCCCAAGGCCCGGCCAGGGTGCCCTGTGGGGCTTGCCCTTCGGCCCCCTGCCCACCGGAACGGGCTGGACATCAGCTATTTTTTGTTCCCAAATGCAGAATAGCAGGACCTGGACAAAGCAGCTGCTGCTACACTGCACTTTGGCCACTGCGGCCCGGCACTGGGCACCAGGACATGTACCCAGCTGGAGGCTGCACCGTGTGGACACGACATGCACAAGGGTGTGTAGCGAGTGTGTGCCCTGCACACACAGGTGTGCACATGTGAGCAAATACCGGCACACGTCACACAGAGGGCTGCACAGTACATACATTCTGGTTCAGAACCCCCGAACTCCCTACAAGTGTACATATCCCTGTGAGTTCAAAGCCACTCTGGACTACATAGAGGGACCCTGTCTCAGAAAAGCAAAGAATTAGTAGCTTCAAACAAAAGCGGTCACTCATGTCACTTGGAGATCTGCTCCGCTGGCATTGGCTGGGGCCGCCTGCTGCGGGCTGAGCGCTGCTGAGCTTCCTTACAGCATGGAGGCCGCCTTCCAAGTGGGAGCCTCCTGAGGTGGGTGTGGAAGCCGTGGGTTCTTCCAGCTGGCACCAGACACTCCCTTGGCATTGCTGCTGCCATACTGACCGAGCAGCTACGGAGCCCAGACTCCAGGGAAGGTATGGAACCCCCACCTGTCAACAGGCAAGGGGAAGCTGTGGCTAGTGTCCCCAGAGTGGGGTGGAGGTGGCCCAGGCCAGGCAGTTGACATCTCCCACTGACCCTCCTGGCCGTCCAGACCCCAAATCTCCAGCCAGCCCTGAGGCTCAGTCCTGGGGCAGATGGCCCCATTTCCTCCACCCCTCACACCTGCCCTTTCCATTCACATCGTTGTGGGGCTGGGGATTTAGCTCAGCAGTTAGAGTGCTTACCTAGCAAGCGCAAGGCCCCCAGTTCGATCCCCGGCACCAAAAAAAAAAAAAAAAAAACAAAACACCATTCACATTGTCGTGTGTGCCAAGTACCTCGCCCGACACCTTAGCACCCCGAGACGGAGGAGGGGCCCCATGAAGCTCCTGCTGGAGGTCCCGAGGAAGCCCCCAGTTCCAGGGGCCCTGTCCTGTCTCCTCTGCTTCCTCTTTACCCACTCCCAGTGTATTAAAAACCCAGGCAGAGTTTACAAATTGTCTGCTCCTAAGCCGAGTGTGGAGGCTGACATATGTCTGCAATCACAGCACTCAGGAGGCTGAGGCAGGAGGATTGCCTCAAGTTTGAGACCAGCCTGAGCTGCATAGTGAGTTCAAGTCCTGAGTGGGTCCCCGGCATAAAAGTCCTTCCACGGAAACCTCTCCCTGCACCCTAAAAGCTCATGGTCTGGGGTTGGAAAGATCCAACACTCTCGAAACAGAAGCCTGTTTCCATGGTCTTCTCCTTCCTAAAGTTCACCTTTCTAGTGTGTTTGACGCACTCTGAGCACACCCGGCAAGCGGCAGAGGCGCTTGCTCGTCTCACCAGATTCTCCTTCGGAGGGGCCTGGAGCCTCCGGACACCACTGAGCACACGCAAAGGCACAATGTGAAGTGTCCACAGTGCCTGTTAAATGAGAGACAGTAGAGTGACACGATGGACTCACAATCACCCTGAGAGCCAGAAAGGATGGAGAATCAGCTTCAGGAGTCAGACCACCAAGCTACCTTCAGATATGTGGGGCAGAAGGCAGAGCCACTGACAAAACAGGACATGGGGCATGAGCCTGTTAAATTTTCTTTTTCTAATTTTCTTTTTTGAGGCAGAGTCTCACTCAGTCTCTAAAGTGCCCAGGCTGGGCTCAAACTTGAGATCCTCCTGCCTTGGCCTCTCAGAGTGCTGGGGTTACAGCTCTTGGTAGCTCACCATGCTGCTTGGCTGCAGGCCACATGGCTCCAATCTCAACCTGGCATCTGAGGCTTCTCTCCTATCCCTGCCCTGGTGACCCATAGCAGGGTCTCTGGAGCTCTGCGTGAGGAGCCTCCCTGGCTCTGGGCAGGATGACCAGCAGCAGTCACAGCCCAGCCCCGCTGCTGGGGATGCAGACGAGGGGTTCGGGGGACTCAGGGCCTGGCCGGGAACCAATGACCCCTCACCCATCACAGGCTTCTCCAGGGTCCTGGGCATTCATGACCCCAAGGGCCTTGTCTCGCAGATGGGGAAACTGAGTCTAGGGGGCAGAGGGGTTTGACGGAGCTCACCTCT
>PVJO010028004.1:0-18826 GCA_004026905.1 Hystrix cristata
GAGGAGTATTGGTGTTATGATCACATGGCAGCACGTTGGCTTTTCTTAGTTGGTAGGTTTATTCCTATCATTATTTTCTTTTTCTGTTGATGACTCCTTTCTTTTTCTTTTTATTTTTTTGTTTAACTACTTGCCTTGCTTGATGTATTCATTTCATCTGATTTTTTTTTTTTTTTTTGCTTTTTCTCTCTGTCTAGGATATTGAGAATTTTTGAAGTGTTGTTTTGCTATTTATGTATCTCCTAATGTGTTGTTTATGATGAGATGTTTTTATTTCTCCCCATTTTGATATGTTTTTAAGCTACACTAGTCTGGGTTGAAAGTTGTTTACTTTTAGGACTTGAAAAACTTCACCCCCAGCACTCCTAGCCTTTAAAATGTGTGTCGAGAAGTCTGCAATAATCATGATGGCTTTCACTTTGTATATGATTTTTTTTTCCCTTTTCTCTGCCAGTTTTTAAGAATCTGTCTTGTTTTGGACATCTGTGGCTTTCACTGTGAAGTGTTCTGGAAGATTCTTTTTTCATCATAGTTAGTGTGTTCTTTAAACTTCGCTTATGTGTATGCTAAATTGTTTCCTCCTGAAAACTTTTATTTTGATTTCTGGAAATGGATTTTTTTTATTCCATGTAATTTTTTTTTTTTTTTGAACTTTAGTTATCCTTAGGTTAGTCCTCTTAGTTCCATGTAGTATGAGTTGGGTAAAATTTTCTTGTTCGCTTATCATTTTTAAGGCTTATTAAAATAATCCATCAAGATTTTCCATTTTTTCCTTGATTTTAGAAACATTGGTCATGTCTGCAATTTATGAATTCCATATGTGTTTTTCTCTCTTTTATTTCTGTCTGGAACCTTTCTATGGATTTTGCATTATGGTGAATTTGTCATTCATGTCATGAACAATTTGGGTCAGCTCTTTCAATTTTTATTTGTTTCCCTTCTATTCATATCAGTCAGTTTGTATGTTAGTCCCATCATCTTTTGGGTTATGGCTTTTTTTATCTAATCAAGCTCCTTTAGCTCTTCTTCAGTCATTTTGTACCTCTCTCCTACCCAGTGATTTTTTTTTTTTCCTTTCCACCTCTCCATAGGTGACCCTGCAGTTCGCTTTGGTAGATTTGGAAGTCTTCAGGGGCATTTTGTTTCCTTGTTTATTTTTTTAAATTTGTGTGTGTGTGTGTGTGTGTGTGTGTGTGTGTGTGTGTGTGTGTGTGTGTCTGTGTATGTGTGTGTTGGTCTTGAGGGCTTAGGTCAAATAGAGAGTTTGTTTTTGACATGAGGATCTTTTTAGTTAGAGTCTGTTTTTCAGCGGTGTGTTTGTGGCTTTATTTGTGCAGAAATATTCTTCATCTCTTCAATGATTCATTGTAAATGGGCTGGACCCTGTTATAAGTTGCGAGGAGAGAATTTCCACTCATTATAACAGTGTCAACTGATTCAATCATACAACACCCGTACGTTGTTTTTACACTTTCACCCTTCATCAATAGCTTTCTGTGCTCTCTTGTTATTAGCAGTTAGATATGGAAGGAGAAAGGAAGGTAAAAAGAGGGCATAAATCTGTACAAGGAAAAGTAGATAAGAGAAATAATAATAGTTTAAAAAGAGAAATTAGATAAGGAGTCAGTTTGTGTCAGAGGTCTTTTACATTTGGGTTAGAAATTTAGTGCTCAGGCTGGGGATTTAGCTCAGTGGTTAGAGTGCTTGCCTAGCAAGCATAAGGCCCTGAGTTCAATCCCAGCACACACACACACACAAAGTTAGTGCTCAAGTGTTTTAAGAGGTCATTTGTTGGGGTTGGGGCATGATATAGGAGGAGTGAGTTATAGTTTGGGACTGAGAAAAACTAAGATGTTATTAGAACCTGTTGATATTTTTCTGGTTAATTTTTGTTTTCATTGTCTCAGTACAGTTGTTTTAGGGGCTACTGTGAGATGACAATGAATGGTAACATTCTAGTCAAAGCACAGGTCTGCTTTTCTTCTGTCTGTTACCAATACATGTGCTTGCTACATATATATCACCTGAAAGCTGGAGAATAGCTAAAATAAGGAAGACCAGAGACAGAGAGAGAGAGAAGGGGAGGGGGAGAGAGAGGGAGAGAGAGAGAGAAAGACAGAAGGAGGGGGGAGAGAGAAGAAAAAAACTTGCAAATAAAAATTTAGAAAGTATAAAACAATAAAAATAATATTGATCCAAAAAGGAAAAAAGGAAGGAGGGAAAGAGAAAAGAGAAAACAAACAAACAAAATCCTGCAAGAAAGAAGAGACCCTCCAAGAGCAAGAGAATGTACAAGTAACTCCCAGGTGCCTGCATGGTCTCAAGACTGAGTGTCCACACAGGTCACTTACAGCTTTAGTGTTAACCTGTTTGCAGGTGCCACAACAACTCCCCTCACCCCCGCCTAGACACTGGTAAATAGCCCGGGGTTGGTGATGGGGCTCAGGATTTTAGTTTGCCTCCTCGATGCAAGCTGTGCTTTGGACATGGTGGACTCCAGTCTTTAATCTCTGAGCCAAGATCTAACCACCTGACTGGGAAGAGGTTACCAGTCTCTCCTTCACCTCCTGCTTCTCGGTGCTGGGCAAAATCTCCATGTTCTACACACAGAGATGTTGTGCCTAGCTCATCCCCAGACGCTCTCTGTCCCAGCCAATCCTCTCTTTTCCTTCGTGCTCAGATACCGAACCGACCCTGTCTCAAGAGCTCCACTTTCCAGCCAATGCAGTCTGACATAGTCCGTGGGAAGTCTGGGGCTGCTGATGCATGAGAGTGTTCCCTGTCCAGGATTTCTTGCTAACTCAGGTGTTTTCTGGTCTTTATGGAAACGAGCAGGAAGAGACGACTCTGCACCAACTGTTCAGTTTCACTCCCCACCCTGCGTCAACAGGTGTGCGGTCCCCGAGTTCAGGCAGAGGGGCTCGAGTCCATCCTAGCATTTGCGGTGTTTAGCCTGTCCATGGCTTGATCATGTGGGATTTCCTTGCCAGTGATGAGCCACGAAGCATATGTTGTCACATTAAGTTCTCTGGTGCTTGACAGGATGATGAAGCTAAAGGGCCAGTATAGGAAAGACCTGTCCCAGGAGTGCGGCCTCTGCAGCCCTGGATCTTTCCCTTGGGCTGTAAGAGCTGCTCCCTAAAGGGTGCAGTGGTGTGGCAGATGTGTGCCAGTGGTGTATCAATGATCCAGATATTTGGTTTTATCTAGATGGATCTTCTTTCGGGTTGAGTATCTGTTTCTGAGTGATCATTTCCACTATTTCACCATATTGGTATGTTCAGTGACTCTGCTTTGAGTATCTTTAATGACCATCTTCTCTAATCAGCCATGTTTGATCTACAATTTTTATTTTCATAAAAGGTTAATATTATAGTATTTTTTCTCCATGGATTGAAGACATTTCTCCACGTAGGTTTGGCATCTAATATTGCATAATAATACTAAGCAAATTTAATTATGACATGCGTTGTGTATTTATATAACTTTATTAAAGCTTTTTAGAATTTAAATTATTCCAAATAAAAATAAAGATTCTTTTTAGAATAGATTCTTTATTCTTTATGCCATTCTCTTTTGAAATCTTTGAGATTTAGAATTCATCTCAGCAAAGTTTCCAAATATTTTCTTTCTATATTGTTCTTTCATGCACCTCACCTTGGAAGGCATTCTGAAATTAAGAGCGGCCATCGATAAGTCCTCTTTTATTCTGTACTTATTATTTTTCCATAATACACTTCATGTTTTTCATATTTCATACCTTGTTTTGTCAGGCAACTGATCTCAATTTGGTGTGACAGCATTAACAGTTAGCTAGTTTCTCTTCTATTATGCTGTCCACATAAGTGAATTTAGCAAGTTATAAGACTACAAAGTCATTATCAACATATAAATTAAACATTTACGTATGAGCAAAGATAAACCTGAAAATCAAACTAGCAAACAATGTTGCTTACATTAAGCATCAAAAATATAAAATATATTTTTTAATACATCTAACAAAAAATGTGTAGGATGACTGAATGGAAGACGGAAAATTTTATTGAAACAAACAACAACTAAACAGAACACTATATCATTTACATATGAAGGAAACCTCAATAGCAGTGAGATCTCCATTTTTTTTTTTTTTTTCCAAATTAGAATTTTGAAAATTTTACCTAGTTGATTGTGATTGGGTGTAAATTGAAAATCAGTTGGGAGCAAGGGCCGGTGCCAAAACCACATGGTCTCTCGTGTTGATGTCCAAGAAAACAAAACAAAATGAAACAAAACAAAAACCCTGAAAAACAGACAGCTCTGAGAGGGGAGGATAAATCGGTGATAAGACAGAGCACAAGTTCTGAGAAAAATAATTCTCAGACAAGGAAATTACAAATTGAATAGGAAAAAGAATAAATAAAAGGTCATTTAGGAAGATTAAGAAGACTCAGTTGCTCTAAAAATTGTTCTAAAGATTAGCCAGTTAAGTCATTCCATATACCCTTTGTGACAATTTGAAGAGATAATCATTGATAACCAGAAGAAAATTGTTTTTCTCACTTTCTACAATTCACCTTTTACCTAATCTACGCCAAACAGCTTTCGGTTCCTTTAGGGTCACCTTCCCCTCGTCCTCCTCAATGGAGTGAGCTGATCCGGGACAAACGCCCACTCGGGACTCGCTGCAAACAGGGAGAGCAGATTGAGGCCCAGAGAAGCTGCGGCAGACTCTGGCGGGCTGGAAATAGTCCAGAAATTTGAATGTCCAAGTTTACGCATTTTCCCAAGTGTTCAGCCGTCAATGAGTAAAAAAATAAAAAGAGAAAACGATGATGCTATTTTACCAGATTTGTGAAACCTATTTTATACCAGTTTTGAATTGCCGATTTCCAGGTAAATCTGAACCCTAAAATGGAGACTGAAGAGTCCGAGGAAGCAAAGGAATTCAGCAGTTATGTGTCTCCGTGTCTTTGGAAAGCATTTGGACACTGTGATCCGACTGCTTTTAATTTATTCGCAGCGCTGTCTTCAGATGCTGAGAATGTTCTGATAGGATGTTTGTGAGCCACTCGGATAAAAATAATGTTGAGCTTTAACAATCCCCTTACCTGATCGATTTGCCTTGATCACACTGTCAAGTTTTAGGTATCTTTAATTAAAACATAAATATAATGAACATTTTATGTATTTGAAGATGCATTTTCTATTTAGGTTTTTATAGAGAGAAAGAAACAAACGTGGATTTTAAATTGTTTTAATATGCACTGGATCGCAGCACTAACCATTATTAGTGAAAGTGCACGCTGTTTATTAAACAATGCTAAGAGAAACAAATCACTGAACTACAAGTGGCCCTTCCCTCAGGGTACCATAATGCAGCTAATTTGTTTTGCTATACTGTCTACATTTTTAAACACAAACATGATGAAAGAAAAATGTTGCAAGTCTATCAAAGATGCTTGTATTCTACAAAACAGTTACATAAGTCCTTGCAAAGAAAATCTTATAAACTTCCCATTATTATTTTGAGGAAACATGATTTTTCTTCGCCAAATAACTAATTCCTTTAGAGTGATAGGATAAAGATCATCCTCATGTTTCCATTATTTAAAATAAAGACAAATATTTTAAATTTAGGTTAGAATGAATTTATTCGCGGGTGGATTTTTCTCAGTGATATTCCCCTAGAAAACGACAGTTAAATGTATGTGTTTTATGTGCTAGCATGAGTTAAATACCTATAAATGAGTCACGTGTTTGTTTCCCAGATGTCCCCATGGTGAGGACTCGCTGAGGTGACTACGTGGCATGAGGGGTGCACACATGCTAAAGGGCCACGTGGTGTGCTGCACTTTTCTCTATGTTCATAACAGAGAGAGGCGAGGTTTCTCCTTGGTGAGTAATAAAGGGATATAGTCCATTTTTAAGGAAGTCTGTTAGAAACTGGACAGATATTTTCTAAGATTTGGAGGAACTTAGATTAAAAAAAAAGAATAGGAGAATAATGGAAAATAAAAGCAAGACATGAACGTACTAACAGTAACTGGCGACTGATGTAAGATTTAATTATGGGGACTCCGCAGGCACATTGAAGAGTTCTAATCCCAACTGTACTGATTACCAGATCTGTGATCTTGGGAACATTTCCCACTTTCCTTATCTATAAAATGGCCATAATGAAAGAATAATTTTGTATGGGCCTTATGAGTATTGAGGTAGTATTTCCAAAGTACTTGGAACAGTCCAAAGTCTGCACTAATTATGTTCAATATATGATAACAAATGGTACTTATTTCAACTTTTTTCATTCCTTTCTATGCCTTATTCATTTCCACACATTGTTCTATTTTTCTTCTATTTTTATTTTTGTCTATGGTTGGATAATTTAAAACTTCAGGTAATGCTGTTTCGACTGGCTAAATTCATATCAAGCCTCTAGTACTGCAGCCGCTAACTATACACAGTCATATGCCCCACAACTACTTACTCATCTATTCTCACATTTCCTGGGCCAAACCAAGGGTTATCGTAAATAAGAAAGAAACAAAATTATGTACAAAAAGTACATTGCTTCTAACATATATTCACTTGGTAAAATAAAGAGTTGTCTAGGTGTATTTAATTGCACACCTTGAAGTAATGTTCTACAACCCATACATTTTATATAATTGCACTGATAAGTAATTTGCTAGTTAAAATAACAATATTCCAGAGAACACACAACAATTGAATTGTTAATGCACACACATACACACAACACACACAAATGGGGTCTTTATTTCAACTGTAATACATAAATCTCTAAAGCTTAATAACTAGAAAATTACAGTAAAAATGTCCCTTAAAGACACATATATTACTTTAATGAAGTGATTTGCCAATTCATCCTCAAAAAACTAAGTCTGAAAAGACAAAATTAATCTAACTGGCTTTCATCAAAAACAAGAATGACAACAATTCAAAATACCAAGGAACATAAGACAGTGCTGATGTTGTACTGTTCATAGTAATTAAAAGACTTTCCTCTGAAAATCGTACAGAAGTACACCCCAGCCAGATAATCCTGCAGGATGTGAAGCTGGCAATGTTGGTAACACATTCCCACCATCTTCTTTTGCATAGAGTCAACTTTATTTGTGGCTTCTATATTTGGGGATTCACCTAGTCATTAAAGATTATTTCTGTCCCCAATATCAATACCCATATTACTTTTGTATCATTTGAAGATATGTGTAGAGTGACAAATAAAAATGAGCAGGTGAAAGCTCATCCCTCTACTGAGGTGAATCAAGATGACCCTCTACTTGTTTATTTCAGCTCTCCTATTTTAAATATCATTTTCATACTCTACTTAGTGTCACATTTTCATATTTTTATGCTTTTTATTAGTGATTTTGTTGTTTAATGAAATAATCCCTATCACTGTCCTGAAATGTTGTTTAAGGTCCATAACAACAAGAGGACTGTGATATAGTCTTTGGAGAAAATATATGTATTAGACAAACTCTACTTAGTCATTTTCCTAGAGCTGTTGGCTCTAACATCAATGTTGATGAATTAATGGCAGAAACAGGACATTCTTTGGTCTGTCAATGAGTAGCTCAAGAAACTTTTAAAGTAATATCAACAGTGTGGAATGAACCTATGGAAAATTATTGAAAAAGATTAGATTTACAGATTCAGGAGAGGACTCTGATCTAAAATAAACATCTCTTCCTTTAACTTGTGGGTGTTGGGTATTTTGACCCAGCAACAAAAAAGTAAGACAACCAACAAAAAACATGGAGGAAAAAAAACAAAAAACAAAACAAACAAACAAACAAAAAACACATGGAGAGCAGGAATATCGTAAGGCTTAAAAGCAAAAACAAAACAAAACAAAACAAATTAGGTAATGTACCCAGGGTCAGCAAGATGTAAATGAGGAAAAAAAAAAAAAAGAACTACTATTCTAGAATACTTTACATATTTGTAAGAAATACATATCCTATAAGATCATTTTAAGTAAAACAAATGCATTAATTTGACATCTAATAAAAATTTTGAAAACAAAACATTCCAGGAAATTAACTATGTATTTCATGCAGAATTTGGTTCAGTATTTACTAATCCTATTGATGCTTATTATATCTCTAGTAGTATACTAAGCACAATTAACCTTCAAATTAGATATAATTCTAAAATATAAAAAATCTATTATGTATATTTGAGAATATGTATTTTCCTGCCCCAAAGAAATATGTTACTCCATCTCTTATTTATTGATATACACGATTAATATATTTATTCCCAGTTTATCTTTCATTTAGCCAATTATCCTTTGAACCTATCCAGCTAATCACAAACTACCTACTCATTTACTTCTTAAAACTTCATCTGCTTAGAAAACAATGCTTAGGTTAACGTTTCATTCAAGAACTGAAAATATTTTCAAATTATTAACACCTAGAGTGTTATTTTAATATTTTAATATTTTATTTTTATTCCATTCAATATTTTTTTCACTACACATTCATTAATAAAGTGTTGTGTCTTCTTGTTTCTTTTATCATCTTGAATTTGTTGATGATCAAATCATAAGTGAACATCAGAAGCTAGCATAAGAGCTGCAAAAGCAAATTAAAAACCAGGATGAAACTGTTTTCCTGGTAGTTCTTGTAGCTTAAAGTCAGGAAGTCCAATGTGAAGTACCAAAACGAATATTGTTCATTCTACTTCCATTTGACTGAGCATCTGTTAGTAAGGTGAGTAAAATAAGACAGACAAATGAATGCTTTATAGATTTGTGTCAGTAAAGATATCGCGGCAAATTCATTTATAAATGACAACAAGTTCTTATGATTATAGGAAACAATAACCAAGAATTTAAAGGTGAAGAGAGATATCTACTTGCTGGTATTTTAATGCCCTTGTCACACAGGCAGGCTCATTTCACCAGAATAGTCAGATGCAACGTAGGAAAGTGAAGGAGGCACAAGGAAGAGGCTGGAAAAAGAAATGGTACAACTCGAGTTCTAGCTGTCATCTAAGGCTGAACGTAAGTCCAAGCTAATGTAAATATGAACAATCAAAAGGCTAACGTTCTTGGTATACTTCTGTCACTGCTGAACATTTTGTTACAGAAAAAGAAATGCTGGATGCGGTGGACTTGTTGTGGTTAACTTGAGCAGGAGCGCCCAGCTGGACTGAGTCAGTGCGGTTCTGGGCATAGAAGATCCACCTGAGGATTGTTGCTGACACGACACAAAGGAGAACAGGAGCAGAAGGTAGGAGCAGGCTGTTTCCCAGGATAATCTGTGCTGTGGCTGGTTCTCCCGAAGGGAATTAGGCTGTTCTCCTTGAAGAAGGAGCTTGGGGCCTTGCTGTCTTCAAGGATGGCTGCTGTTTGCTTCAGGGGAGCTCTGGTCTTCATCTCCTCTGTATTGTATCCTGGCTCCAGTAGAGACTCTTCAATTTTTTTAGTGCAGAAACGGACGTACACCAAGCAGTGTTGTGGGTTCTCGGCCCTCGATTGGATCTTCCAGGTCTCCAGTGCACAGACAGACATTCTGCACTCTTCCTGCATTTGGTTTGTGAGTGTGAATGTTGTAATTTGTAAATATCCTGTATTAAATCTAATCTTTGCAAACCACTGACTCTAGAAAGGGAACTAATATACTGGGGTAGTAGGTACTGCACGATTCCCTCAGAGAGCTGTGATCCCAGCCCTGACTGATCTAAGAGTTCAAGGTTGTTGGGCCCTTCTTGTGAGGATTTCTTGATTAACTGTGTACATGGAAGCAGGTTTTGATCTTAAATGCTGGTCCTCACCAGGAGTAAGTAGTAAGGCTAAGAGAAGCATGAATAAGGGACAAACCTCCAATTCCAGTTATTTGGTCAAAACATCCATGACTAAAAAGGATGTTCATGGATCTTCAAGTATGACCAGCCAGTATTTGTGCCAAAAGAAACAGAAAAGACCCAAAAGTTATCATGTTGTATCTTGGAAGAAGAAATTTAAGTGTAGTAGTATATTGACACAATTTACTTTGAGGGAGAAACTGTTTTATATATCTGGTTGGTGGTTTTACGTATCAGAGTGGTTGGTGTTTTCTTTTCTGAAAAGAGCCTTGAGGCGCTCTATTGGTTCACAAGTGTGGGAAGTCCACTGTCCTTCTCGATCGTGTGCTGTCTCAGGTGGTTTGAATTTTACCCTGAAAAGTCGAATCCACCTGTCTATTCCCTGCACCTTAATGGCAAAAAGAGTGTTAGCAGGGTTGTGAAAGGACTTTTCCATTTGGCGGCAAGTTGTCCCTGGGGCCCTGGGGTATCGATCTGTTATGAGCATTGATGAGCATGGTCCATGGGTTTGAATGTAAGAAAATTTGCACAATCAGGGCTATTGAAAATTTATTATCATAACCTGGGAAATAGTAATATTGTCACAAAGATATGTCTTCATTGGTAATTTCTTAAATAGGCCAAGAGCCCTGGAGTGATACAAAATAGCATCAAGTAGCAAGATGATTCCCGTTAACAAGAGAGGGCTTCCAGCCGGAGGTACTTGTGCACACCTATAACCCCAGCACTTGGGAGGATGAGGCAGGAGGATTGCCAAGAGTTTGAGGCCAGCCTGGGCTACACAGTGAGTTTGATGAAGCCAGCCTGAACTATATAGCGAGACCCTGTCTCGACCCCTCCCCGAAAAGAAAAGTCTTCCTTCTAACAATAACCAAAACATTGATTAAACATAAATTCTTTCAAATAAAAGAATTATAATTTCAAAGTTTTTTTTATTTTGAATATTAAATACATGAAAGCCCGAAAGCCTTTGAAGTACATTGATAATTTTACATGTTCTGACAGAACATCATTTGCGGTGCACACTTTAAAAATGAATTCCCTCTAGACATGATTTTCTTCACTTCTAGTCATATATTCCATTTGAGATATCAGTGTAATCACGCATCATGAATAGTACAGGTTCATAAATATTTTAAATTAAGCACCATGTCTCATTATCTTCAATAGCCAATAAGCACATATTTCTTATTTCTCTCATCTTTTACAATGGAGTTAGTCATGAGATTCCTCTATATTTAATTTGTACAACAGATAAAAGATCAAATGATCAAGAATTTATATTTCATGTAGCTGAATATCGTTATTTTAAATGTATTACCAAAGGCAACATTGAAATTGATATGTAACTTGAAAATAATTACAAATTTTAGTTCAGGAAGCCCCATACCACCAAATGTAGCAGCAGGGCAATAGCAAATTAGAAAACATAGAGCGGCAAAAATTTAACGCTAAGGTTTAGTCCTTGTACGTTTGAAAACTGTAAGATTACATTTTGGCATCTGTTTCCTGAATATCATTTCCCACCCATATACTAGTCATAATAAGAGCTCAGATAGTGAGTATCTGGGTTATAGCAGGTCTCTTTAATTAGAGATTTGCTATAAATTTTTCCAATATCTGTAAGGACTTAACGGCAGGAAGATGCTCAAACATTGTCGCTAGACAAGGAAACTTAAAGCTACCACAAGCTCAGGAAACAAGTGGCAATTTGGAAATTAGGTGGAAGAGCTGTGCATTTACAGATAGGACCGCACCACCAAGATTTGCACTGTCATTAGAATATGGAATAAATCATTTGGTACAAGCTTTGTTGGGTCTAGCGGAAAATTACCATACTTGGAACCATTTTCACTTTCTCAGCATGAAAACGGAAGCCACCCAGCCCAGCAAAACGAAATATATATTCTGCTGGAAAGGGCATGGTTTGCCAAAATTCATTCATTAATATTACTGTGTTTTTCCTAAGCCTAGAGGATACAAAGTACAAGAAGTTAAAAAACAAAAACAAAAACAAACCCAAAAAGCAAACAAACAAACAAAAAAACCACTCCTGCCTATTTAGGGCAAACATACCAATTTACAGATAACGAAAACAGATTTTGAAGAAAACATGCAAGTAGGTGTGAACAATCCCATCATGACATGTATGATTTCCTGAAGTAAATGACAACTGAAATTTATCTGAATGGATTAATAGGCAGTTATAAAGTAAAACTGAGAAGGGACTGTAGAAAGGCGCATTCTTCATAAAGATTTTGATGTGTGCAAAATAATAAAATATATGGAATTGTTCAAGAAATAAAGTTTGAAGAGTAGAAAACTGCTCAGCACAAGTTTAGGGAACACCATTTCTTCCAGAATCGTGTAACTTTTGTACAATTCCTTATTGACCAAACATTGAGTCAGGATAACTTTCTTTCCAATGATAAGCTCAGAATACTTTGGTATCCTCACTTATTATTTATGCCTTGGGAAACCCAGTTTTTAGGCCAGTGTGGCCTCATGACATCATGTGGTTCCTAATTAATCCCTGCTTCTCTATATCCATTCAGAAGTCATCCGTAATCACTCAGACTCTAGACTCCTTCAGCCTTATCCACAACCTAATAAAACCCTTTGTTTGCAGCAGCATCACAAAATGCCTCTTTTAGTGCTGTTTATAGCTGCCCTGAGCCAATATAACTGGTTCTGTCCTTCGGGCTTGTACATGACGTACTTTTGCTTTTGCCTTTAACAAGATACAAAAGTAAATAGCCCAACTGAGAAGTATTTGGTAACGTGCTTTGGTAATGTAGTTGTTGATGATTTTGTATCCAACTGCTAGGTTAAAATTCATCTGTATCACCAACTAACTATCTCTATAATCAAAGGTGTCTATCATAATCTTTTTATTTTAGATTCTTCAACTGCTATTTCCCTTGGAGCACCTTTGGTTTTGAGATCCAGTTAATATATGCGGTGTGCTTAGAAAGAGAGCTATGACGCCTGTTAAGAAACAAGAGTTTCTTGCTATACAAAATGAGTAGTAACACACATATTTTTAATCCCTAGACCATCAGGCTCATAAGAGTGGGAACTGCTTAAGAGGAGTAGAGATGCCAGGAAAACAGTTGTTAAAAGAAAATTTATGAATACTTGAAACAGAGTGATGAAGGTGAGCTCAAGACACGCAAATTAAGTAAGCTCACCTTGCAGGAGATTCTCTAAGTTAAACCTTCTTGTTTAAGGGTGCACTTGGAGGCACGCAGCATGAGTGTATAGAATGCATGTTTTCAGTTTTGGAGAAATGGAAGTTTGAGGACTTACAGCCTACAAGTATAAACATAGAAATTCCAATTTATAAAATTTCAATTAAGTCAATTTGTTTAAAACATCCTAAAAATGCACTGATTTGGATGTAGTGTAGTACTTTGATCAATATTATCCAAGTTTACCACCAATTACTTTTTTAACTTTCATCACCTGCTTTATGGCAGGAAAATCAGGAAAGATGTGTGAGCTTAATGTGGAGAATATCAAATTATGCATCTCATTTAATTAGTTGATTTAATGCCTAGAAATGAATGTAACATGTAGGTCAGTGCGATGCACAGGCAAAATGTGTATATATGTGTGAATGTTTAAGTGACAGATCTACTGAAAGCAACCAGAGTTACAGCACTAAAAAGGTTTCGTCAGTTCATTCAGTAGGATGTTTGTTGGAATCTACAGGATGACATACGGACATCACACTTCAGAATTTGTAGACAGAGTACTGGAGACAGAAAAAATTACAGAAATGGTAATGGCCTTCGTTATTTTACAAATTCCATAATTTCATGGCACAACTCAAAAAGTGACAATTTCGGGTTTGGGGATTTAACTCAGTGGTTAAGAGTGCTCGCCTAGCAAACGCAAGGCCCTGAGTTCAATCCCCAACACACACACACACACACACACACACACACACACACACACAGACACACACAGAAGTGACAATTTTTTATGCTTGAGTCCTGTACTGCTGGAGTTTCTACCTGGGAATCTTCAGAAACAAGAACATAAATTTAAAACGAATGAATGATTTTAAAAGGAAAGCTCATTTGTCTATCTCTATAATTTGTAATTCATACATTCAAATGTAATTTATACATTTAAAATATATAAGTGTGATATGTGTGGCATTTACTTACAAGTTTATATTAGATTCTGATATACATATATATTTTAAGTCTTATGAAATATATATATATATATATATATATATATATATATATATATATATATATATATAAAGTTTTCCAACATGCTTTTTGAAGATTTTTTTTTTTCAGTAATGAATTATCTTTGAACTTTTTTGGAAGAAAAATAAAAGTACTTGGCTATGTATGTATGGGTCTATCTCTCACTCTATGGACATGTGAATCTATCTAATCTGTAAATGACCCCACAATATTTGACTACCGAACCATTGAGTTGTGAGGTGGGAAAATGTGAGACATCCAACTTTTCTCTGAATTATTCTGCTTGCTCTTTAGGTATCTCATTATTCCATGTAGAGTTTTAAAATTATTTACAGATTTCTACAAAATCAATTGATATGATTCTGACTGAGATTATTTTGAATCTACATATCAAGTCAGACAGAGTTGATATTTACAACGTTTGGTCTCTAGGCTCAATATTGAATAGTTTTCCATTTTTTAGATTTCTTTCAACATTCTTTTGTAGTTTTTGACATAGAGACTCCAGACACATTTTTAGATTCATTATAAAAATCGTTCATTTTAATTTTATTTTTTAAAAAACATTTTAGTGGAGCAGATCAAACGCAGGGCTCAAACTAGGCCAGAGCTTTACCCGTAAACTAGAACCACAGCCCACTATTATTTATTTTATATTTCAAAGTGAGTTTGTTTTTGATAATAGATAAAAATTGGCATTTGCACATGTGAGGTATCCTATGACTTGACTTTACACATTTCTTAATTCTGTAAGTTGATGCTTGGATTCTTTAAGGTTTTTTCCAAGGGCATCTGCCAGTTGACCCGGGATTGGAGGTTCCGGGCAATGTTACATAGTAGTGGTGACAATATTCATATTCCTTTTGCTGTCTCTTCTTGAGAAAGTATCCTGCTCCTCAGCATTAAGTATTGTATGTGTAATCGGCATTCGAAGATGCTTTCACCTTTTACTTCGGTATAATTCACCAGCTAAAACATATGAGTCTGAAAATTTATCTTTAAGAAGCCTATTGGTTATTGTTTTTACAAATACTGGGATATTCAAGCTATTTATTTCTCTGACATGAGTTTGGTAATTTCAATTTTTGAAAAATTTTCATTAGTACATGTGTGCAGTACATGATTACTAGGGAGCTGGTACATGTACATAACACATCTCAATTCTTTTCTCCCTTCCCACCAACG
This sequence comes from Hystrix cristata, assembly GCA_004026905.1. Taxonomy (NCBI): domain Eukaryota; kingdom Metazoa; phylum Chordata; class Mammalia; order Rodentia; family Hystricidae; genus Hystrix; species Hystrix cristata. Next base: position 15,234 of record PVJO010028004.1, read on the forward strand.
TCTTTTATTTTACTGGCATCAGATTCATTTATTTATCTTATAAGTCAGTAGAGAGTTAATTGTCATATATAATGTTAAGTGAAGTAAATCAGACACACAAGCTTAAATATTACATGGTTTATCTTATATGAAAAGCTAAATATATAAACAAAGTGTAAAATAAAAGAGATAATACAAAAAAAGAGAGAAAGAAAAAAAAAGGTATTGTGATCCACCAGGGACAATGTATCTAAAAGTGTACTTTGATTTGGTATAATTATTTTATGTATTTTATATGATTTTTTTTTCTATTAGTTTGGTTGTTAATCTATTGATTTCAAGTTGTTTAAGGAATTGCTCCATTTCATGTATGTTTTCAATTTTGTGGATATGGACTAGCTCACTATAGTCCTCTTTAGTTATTTCTTTCCCAGTGATTGGTAAATGATCTCTTTCATTTATAGTTTGAGCAATTTATATATTCCCTCTATTCTTTCTCTTAGCTAACATTTCAGGAAATTTATCAATTTTTCTTGATCTAACAAAGAATCATGTTTTTATTTCATTGACTTCTCAGTAGCTTTAAATTGTAATGATTTGTGCTCAGATTACTAACACTATTATTTTGAACCTTTTACACCAAATTTGCTCTTCTTTCTCTAGAAAGCTTTGGTTGTGGACTATAGATCTTTCCTTTCTTTCTATTATATGTTTGCATTGGTATATATTTTCCTCTGAGCACCATTTTCTCTCTGTTACAAATATTTTATATTATTGAGTCTTAGTTTTTCTCATTCAAAATTAAAAAAAAATAAGGCTTCTTCATTGGTGCACTGGCTTCTAAATGGATGTCTTTCGCAGTTTAAATACTTCAGAATTTTCTAGCTCCTTTTATAACGGTGATTTCTAATTTACTAACATCATACGCTGACAATATACTTTGCATGATTTGTAGACTCCTAAATTTGCTATGACAAATTTTATGGCCAAAAATGCAGTCTGTCTTAGATAATGTCATATATGAGCTTGGGAACAGCATGTCTTCTTGGATTAAATATTCTATAACCATTAGATTTTGTTGATTTATGTCCACATATCTCCTTCGGAGCGTCATTCTGATTTTATCAGTTATTGGAAGACGGTTGTTGAAGTCTTCATCTATTCTAGTGTATGTTTAATTCTCTTTGTAGTTCTATCAGTTTTTGCTTTGTGTGTTCTGATACTCTACAGTTAAGTGCATATATGTTAATGATTATTTCTTCTTAGCAAATTGGCCAGTATATCATTATACAATATCCCTATTTATCCATGAAGCTTATTATCCACAAGTATGTCCTTTCTGAAATTAATACAGCTACTTTCAGCTCTCTTTTGATGAATATTTGCATGATATACTTCTTTAAACTGTATTTTTAAACTACGGACAGAATGTAGTTAGGACATATTATATATATATATAATTTAATTGGTATATTTAGAACATAAAATGATTATAGAGTTGCATTAAAATCTATCATTTGGCCATTGCGATCCCCAGTGGCAGGGAGCTTCTCGGTTCCATCCCGGCCACTCAAGAGCAGCACGGCCGGGCCTCCTGACCGTGGGATTTCTCCCACCCAGATGGGAGAGGGTCCACGCTCTCCCATGGGAGAGAGAGCAAAAGACTGCGACCTGGGCCCGTGCGCCGGCAGGGTCTGAACCCATCAACATGCATAAAATCTAGGCCTCCTCACTGGTGACACTATCTTCTGTTGTTTCCCCACCCACACTCCCTCTTTTTTTTTTTTTTTTTGGTTGTTTGTATGTTTGTATTTTCCTCCTCTTTCTTCTCCCATTGTCCCTCTTTTAGCTTTCTTCTTTGTTACTTTCTTTTCCCTTCCCCTCTCTGAAGTCACCATTACCAAGTAGAGCCAACCATGACCTTGTCATTGAAGATAACCCTGGAGGACTAAAGGTCATAAGAACCAAGAAACACATATAACCAGAAGAAACTGCAGAAACAGACATTCCCAAGGAGGACGCTATTGCCTATCTTTTTGTAACCTCATACAAAGAAAATATCAAACCAACTCGGAGAACAAACTAAGAGGGGTAAAGTACATATGTATACAAAGAAAATGACCAGACATAGAACCAAAACGCAACCCCAGACCCCCAGCCCAACCAGAATAAATATAGAGGACAATGACATCGAGGATGTCAGAAGACACCCAACCAAACTCTCAAAGATGATAGCAACAGAAGTTCAAAAACAGATAGGCGCAGCAATAGAGAACATCAGGCTAGAGGTAATAGAGCAGATCAGGAAAGAGATGACTAACATAATGAAAGATTTGCTTAGTGAATTCAGGGTAGACACAGATAAAAAAAAACAGAGGAACTAAGAAAAATAATCGAAAATTTGAATATACAACTTAGCAAAGAAATGGAGTCCATGAAACAGATCCAAACAGATATCCAAGAAATAAAAAACTCGCTGGAAAGTATATGAAGCTGAATGAACGAGAGTGAAGATAGAATCTCAGAACTAGAAGACAGGTCAGCAATCAGTGAGAATGAAAAGAAAGACCTGTTGAAAATAGCTAGAGATTATGAAAAAATCACTACAACATCTGCAAGATGATGCAAAGAGAAACAATATAAGAGTGATAGGAGTAAATGAAACAGCAGGAGACAATACGAAGGATCTAAAGAGATTATTTACAGAAGTAATGATGGAAAACTTCCCAAGCATGAGAAAGGAACTTGATATACAGATAAGTGAGGCATATAGAACCCTAATTACTCATAACCAAAATAAATCCTCACCAAGACATATAATAATCAAGATTCCAGAAATTCAGCAAAAGCACAGAATAATGAAAATTATTAGAGAAAAAAGACAAATCACCTATAAGGGTAAACCCATCAGAATCACAGCAGATTTCTCTACACATACCCTAAAATCAAGAGAGCCTAGAGCAACGTATTCCAAGCCTTGAAAGAAAACAATCTCCAACCCAGATTGATGTACCCAGCCAAACTATCTATCAAATTCAACAATGAAGTAAGATACTTCCATGACAAAGAACAACTGAAGAAATTTATAACCTCCAAGCCACCTCTACAAAATGTCTTAAAGGACATCCTGGAGAAGGAAAGAGTTAACTACATTTACAAGGACACTAAAAAAATCCCACCAGGAAAGACAAGCAATTGAACTAAAGTGAAATACAGAACCAACTACAGAAAAGATATATGGCAAAAAAGAGTCAACTCATAACAGCTATAACCATCAATGTAAACGGGCTCAACTCACCTATCAAAAGAAACAGGCTAGCAGAATGGATCAAGAAAGAAGATCCAGCAATATGCTACATACAAGAGACACATCTAACCCAAAAGGAAATACATAGATTGAGAATCAAAGGATGGAAAGCAGTATTTCATGCAACAGGAACCCCCAAAAAAGCAGGGGTAGCTATCCTAATCGCAGACAAAGTAAACTTCAAGCCAAGACTAATCAAGAGGGATAAAGACGGCCATTACATACTTCTCAAGGGAAAACTTCAAGAGGAAGAAATAACAATCATTAATATTTATGCACCAAATATTGGTGCACCTAAATACATAAA
>PVJO010028005.1:0-18834 GCA_004026905.1 Hystrix cristata
ATGTGCTGTTTGGATACATGCATACAAGGTGTAATGGTTAAATTTGAGTAATTAGGGTGACCATCAGCTCAAACACCATTTCTTTATGGAGAAGTAGGGGCTTTCTTCCACTCCCGGAGCTGAGCAGGGATGAGGAGAGAATCTTCCAAAATCATGTGTCTGAGGGAACTCGGGTGTCTGAGCATCCACCGAAAAGGATCTGGCCCAAACGTGGCTCCACACCCTCACCTCCTCCTGAGCGCCAGCCCACCTCAGCTTCCGGACTGAAGTCCGCAATCTAAAGCCCTCTGACCCCTGCCTGCCCCCCATCCCTGTCAGCACCCAATGTGACAAACATACCCATTTCTCCTGTCTTCTTGTGCCACAGCTCACATGCAGAATGGGAGCTCTGTGAGGGTGAGGGCTTCCTTCTTCAGGCCTAACACCTAGGAGAGCACAATGGGCAATTATTAGGTGCTCAATAAAAATACAGCTGAGGAATGAATGAGGGCGCACACAGTAAAACTATTGTTGAAGAATGCAGGAAGTGAAAAAAATGCAGGAGGAAATTTGCTGTTGAGGATAAATAAATGAATGGAACATGAATGAACAGAAAACACCCCATGGAACACCGTCTTTTCCTTGCCTCTCCTGCCATGTAGTCACATTGGTCTCGTCCTGGAGCTGGAGGGAGCCCAAGACGCCGAGCCTCCTCCTCCCGCCCCAGACTGCCCTGGCGGCAGCACAGCCGCCTTCTTCCAAGCCCTGGAAACTGCCTCTGCCTCCCACCCTCCGGTTGGGGAGCTGTTTTTCTGAGGCTCACCCTGAGGCCTGGGCCACATCTGGTTTCGGCTCCTGGTCTGTCCTGGGGAAGAAGGCAGCTGGCCCTCACTGCCCAGGAGCCTGTTCTACTTCGGGAGGCAGCATGAGGAGGGTAGGAGCCCTGGATGAGGAGTCAGGCTGCTGTGCACCACAGGTGGCTATAAAACAGCAACAGGATGCCTCTGCAGCACGGCTTGTGAGCACTAGGCCTCGGAGCCTCCTCCCTCATCTTCAGTGGCGATGAAGTGGGCTGATAGGTTCATCTGAGTTGGGGCCTCAGGAGTGTGTGTGTGCAGGGGTGTATCTCAGGTGGTCACGCACACACTCCTGGGGCCCCAGGGGTGTATCTCGGGACAGGCCTTGGCCCGCTCCTGCTGGGACCCACCCTCCCAGAACACATGTAGAAGGATTTGAGAACTGCCCACCCAAGAGATGGAGCTTGGGAACTTTTATCGCCCAGCTCCCATCCCATCCTGCCTGCTGGAAGATCACAATTGTCTTAGTTAGGTTTTCTAGAACCAATGGTTATAAGAGAGCAGATTTAATAGAGGACATTTATAAACTACAATATTCACCCACAAGCCAAATGCAGGAAGTGCCGAATGTCCGTCTAGGCACTGGAGACCCGAAAGATCCAGTCGAGGGCTGGGAGCCCACAGCACTGTCCCATGTACGTCCGTGTCTGCAAATGATGGCTGAAGAAATCTTCACCGGAACCAGGACACAATGCTCGCAGCAGAGATGACAACCAGAGCTCCCCAGAAGCAACAGCAGCCATCCTCGACGACAGCAAGGCCCCGAGCTCCTTCCTCCACGAGAACAGCCGAGTTCCTTTTGGGAGAACCAGCCGCAGCAGAGTTTCTCCTGGGAAACAGCCCGCCAACTAGCTACGGCTCCCACTCTGTCTTATGTTCCATCAGAAACAACCTTCAGGTGGATCTCGTACGCCCAGCATCACACCAACTCAGTCCGGCTGGGCGCTCTGGCTCAGGTTGACCACATTAGGTCCACCACAACAATCGATGACCCCCTTGAGCATCAGGGGCAGATCCCTGCAGAGCAGTCCCCCGGCAGCCCACCCATTGCCAGGAGTAAAATGCAGGCAATAACTGGTGCAGCTGAGCTGAGTATTCAGCAGGTGAGACCTACGTGGGGCTGATTGCCTAGCAGTAAGTGACCAGAGTGAAAGTTGGGCCCAGAGGTACATGTTAGCAAAGGGTGTCTGTGCTGCTGTCAGTGTGCGTGGGGATCAAGGGAGGCGATGCACACGGACACACCTTGCAGATGGGAAAGAAGGGCAAGAATGAGTGTCACTAAGTGCCTGGCTGACATTCTTTTCTCCAGGATTCCCGTAATTACAACAGGCCTCTGAGGTGCCTGTATGGTGGCTTTACATCAGATGCCAGGACCCTTGAGATGACTCTGAGGGGCACCCTGGGTACAGTGCTGAAAGTCTTACACCCCTAGAACCCCTAGTGTTGCTGGAGTTGGTCACGCAGGCTGTACTTGGGGCATAACCCCAGGCATGACCTTCACAGAGGGGCTAAAAGGCCACCACACACCTGCCTCCAGGATTCCCATCTCGTTCAGCAGCTTCCTCACCTTGGGGCGTCTATAGTCATCACAGACCTACCTCCACATTTGCACCTAGAACTAAAGAATCTAGGTTGTTTTCTTTTGTTGTTGTTAGTTTTTTGTTTTTTGTTTTTTTGAGACAGGGTCTCACTATGTAGTTCAGGCAGGCCTTGAGCTCACTATGTGTAGTGTACAGTGATGCGCTATACATAAAGCATAATGCATACAAATGCACAGTGATCCTCTTGCCTCAGCCTTCCAAATGCTGGGATTACAGGTGTGCACCACCATGCCCAGTGATTTGTTTTTTTTTTTTAACTTTTAGGGAGATTTATTGGTTCATTTGCAGACATTGTAGAAAATTCAGAAAACACAGAATGTAAAGACCAATTTAATTCGCTCAATACCCTATCATTCAGAAATAACACACGGGACCCATTTTAAGAAATTTCTTTCTACGTGTTTTCTTGTCCAGAGATCTACCACTACAGGAAGAGGCTGGTGATGGGTGTGGCTGGTGGTGGATGACTATGCGTGCATGCACGTGCATATTCTTATGCCTCTTCTTCACAGAACAGTCCAGAATCTCAGAGCAGAAGTGACTTTCCTGGCCACTTCTTGGGCTTCACAGATGAAGTAACTTTCCTGGAGTTGTGTGGCTAAGAGGTCTTCCCACACCAGTGGTTTCCTGACCCTCAGGAAGGTGGGGGACACTGTGTCTTTGGGAGACAGACCAGCAGCCCTTCCCCCAACTACCTCAGTGTGCATTCAGTGTGGCCAATCTGGGATCTCAAAGTTAACCACCTAACTATCACTCGGTAGGTAATACAGCAAAGAGCCTGTTCACCCAGACAGAAAACACGTGAAGAGGATGGATGATGGTGTTGTCGCTCACATCTCACACCTGCCATTCATTTTCTCCCTGTAAATGCCCTAGACCAATAGTAACAAAATTAAATTTGACAGGGATAAATGTGAAGTCCCCAGGACTCAACACTACAGTGCACAAAAACAAGTTGGAGGAAGTAAGGCAACTCTTGTGAAAAACTCCATGGAAACAGAGTCAACAGTAATATAGATTCCATTAAGAGAAGCATGAAGTCCAGAGAAGAGGAGAAAGTAGCTTCAGCTGTACTCTGAGCTCTTTGGACCCAGCCTGAGTGGTAGGTCTGGGGGCAGGTGCTGTGCTTCGGGGCACTGAGAGTTTCCCGGCAGACCTAGCAGAGGAAGGGAAGGTAAAGAAGGCTCCTAGAGCCATCAGGAAACCAATAGCAGAAAAATGTTTGATCTAATATTTGGCAGAATATGTCAAATTCTTGCCTCAGGGGCAGGGAGTAATCACTTTCATTGTCCATGAAGCCAAAGACAATGTGTTCCCTGCTGTCACATGAAGACCTTGCTCCTGCAGACTGGAATGATGGCAGAGAGGTCAGGCTTCCTACCTGTCAAGAAGGGGAGGCCCATCCCAGTCCAACATGACCTTGTCTTAACTTGATTACATCAGATACTGCTATAGTTTGGATCTAGAATGTCCCCCCAAAGGCCCATGTGTTAACGGCTTGGTCCCCAGGCTATGACACTGTTGGGAGGTGGCAGAACCTTTAAGGGGTAGGGCCTTGTTGGAGGAAGTTAGGTCATTGGGGCCATGCCATGAAGGGGATGTTGGGAACCTGGCCTCTTCCTCTCTCTCTTCTCTTCCTATCCTCCATGAGGTGAAGAGGCCTCCTCTGCCACACACTCCCACCGTGACTTACTGTACCACCACAGGCCCAAAGCAATAGGGCCAAATTACCATGGACTGAAAGCCTTGAAACTGTGAGCCAACCTAAATCTTTCTTCCTCAGAAGTTGTTTATCTCCGGTATCTTTTCACAGTGATGGAAAGTTGACTAACACAGTTACCTTCGCAGATACTAGGGGTTAGGACTGCGGCATATCTTTTACGGTGATACAACCCAACCCACAACAGTACTCATTTCTTCAGTCTCCACAGAAGACCTTGGTGTGTAAAGAAGGGATAGAAAAAGAAAGAAGGGAAGGAAAGAATGGAAGCGGGTAGTGGAAGAACATCTGCAGAGTGCGTGCATTCAGGTTACCTTTGAGCAGAATCCCAGGTGGTAGGGTACATTCTACGTGAACAGAGCTCTCAGAATTGGAATGACTATTTTATGAATAATTGAATTGGTTCATATTTAATATGGACAGTTGTGCAGCCACTAAAAAGAATGTATTTTAAAATGAGTTAATAGGGCTGGATGTAGCTGAGTGATAGAGCTTGTTGTGTAAGGCACTTACCTAACTTGTGTAAGGCACTGGGTTCAATCCCCAGAACCAAAAATATATAAATACTCTAGTTAATGTGTTGGACCGTATGGTTTCTATTTACAATTTCTATTAAATATAATAAAATAATACTGCAAATGTACAGTGGAAGTTAACAAAATATATTGGAGGAAGGGTTGGGGCAAATATTTCTATGTGCAAGCTAATGTTCCAAAAACTGAGTTTTGTTTTGAGTTTGAATATATAAATATATGATATCCTTATTTCTGCCAAAGCACATTTTTCTTTAGCATTTTCAATGTTGGAAAACAGATTTTACTGCCCTAATTTCTGTGTTATTTCCTTTTAGGATTTTCAGCAACTTTTGGATTGATATCAACTTGTTATTTTTTAATTAGAAAAGTTTTCTAAAAACTAAAATTTTTAACCAGACAGAGGTTGGTAATTATTGTTAGGTGAAAAAGGCATGTTAGCATAATTGCATTTTAAAACTAGGGGATTACAAGCAATCTAGAAACCAGTTTGGCAGTCTCTTATAAACCTAAACAAGTCACTGTCCTATGACCCGTAGTTGTACTCCTGGGCGTTTATCCCAGAGAAATGTAAACTTGTATTTGCCCAAAAACCTGTACATGAATGTTCAAGGCAGTATTGTTCATAGCAGGAAATAACAGGTTTCCTCCAGTGAGTAAATGATTAAACCAATATCTGTGCTGTGAAAGACTGCTCAGCAATGAAAGGAACCAACTCGATATACACACCAGCTTGGATGAATCTCAAGAGAGTTATATTGAGTGAAAGCAGCCAATCCCCAAAGGTTAAATGCTGTATGATTCCATTTGTAGAACATTCTTTAAATGAGAAAACAATCAAAATGGAGAACATATTAGCAGCTGCCTTGGGTGGAGGAGGGCTGCTGCGGGAAGGAGGTGGGTGTTGTTGGAAAGGGGCAACAGGAGGGATCCTTGTGGTAATGAAGCATTCTGTGTCGTGACTATTAGTGTTACTATCCTGGACCTCATATTGGGGGAAACGGAGTAACAGGTACTTGACATTTACATATTATTTCTCACAATAACTTGCCAGTCTACATGATCTTGCCCTGATCTCAAAACAGGGTTTAGTATTTTAAATTTAGGGCCTTTGGGTGCAACTTGGTGGTAGAGCTTGTACTAGCATGAGCAAGGCCATGAGTCTTTGTGAGCAAGAGGACAGAGTGCCAGGGATGCCTGGTCTCAGGGTGGCCAGGGGTAGGTGGGCTCAAAGAAGCTGAAGTGGGCTACCCACACCTCTTCTCACCCCGGCTCCCACACCACAGATTTGGAAAGTTTATGAAGATACAGAGGAAGGATTTTCTACAAAAATGGATGGAGTAGCTGGAGCACTCTACAATCCCCCCACCATTTCTATTACTACTTCATGGGTCTAAACAAAATCAGCAAGTCACACCTGCTTCTTGGAGTGAGTCAAATAATAAAAAGTTGAAGAGAAGTAAATAATCTCTCTTTTCAGATTTGTTCTCCTGAGGAAGACTTGCTAAGATTGCCGTGTATCTTCCCACCTCTTCGTCGGTGTGTACACTCACACACCTTACATAGGGTTCTCCTCCATTTTGGAGGTGCATCCTGGGGATCAAACCTAGGGCCTCATGCCATTGTCAGTCTTGCTTCTCTGCCTGGGGGGCCCTCTTCACTCTGTTTTCCATGGACACATTCTTTGTCATTTTTCAAAATGAGTCTTTAGTGTCTCCTTGGATAAGGGGATCCCACATGCTGCCTCCCCAGGGAGGTTCTGCATGGCACCTCTTGTCCTGGCAGAGTTACTGAGGCTGACTCCTGTTACTCTTGTAGACGTCCAGACTGGAAGAATAAAAAGTGTGGTCTCCTTTGAGGCCTCCTCTTGTCACCAGTCCACCGAGGGTTCTTTCGTGCAATTGGCTAGAAATCACAAATTGCCAACATGCAGCTCCCTTGATGTTAGCTTTGAACGCCAGTGCCTCTTAGCTGTTTGCATTGCACCTCTTGGCAGCTTTTAACCAGCCTGTCACTTCCTCAGCAGCCAAGGCTCATAACCCCTTGGTGGTTTTCTGGAGTCTTTTGGCAGCCTCTACTTCTTCTCTGGGGCTCTTCACAGGTCACTGCAGGTCTCTGTGGGTCACCATAGGCATCTGTCAGCCTCCACCCATCTCCACTGCTGTTCACTGCTCTGCCATTCTAGTGTAACCAGCTCTTTTTAGTACAACCCATTCACCCTGCTGTACCCAAGATAAAAACCACAAGTAGGCAGTACGGAGGGGTTGTGCACTGGAGGAAACCCTTCTGGACAGGTTCAAGGAGGTGAGGGAGTGCTACTCACACATAAGAAGAGCAAGCTCACACATGCTCAGTCTCCTGCAATTCATGGACCTATCTGGGGACTTCTAAAGTAGTGACAGGGTGGGGTCATCTGGAGGTTACATGCTAGAGCCATCCAGAGTACAGGGTGCAGTCATCTGGGATAGGTACATGTCTGAAGCCTGTTACAGCCAAAGCAAATATCTTCTGGAGCAGCCATGCAGTACCTGGGGCAGCCACCGCCGTCATGGTGACAACTCTGCTTGATTGACAGTGTGGGAGAAATGACTACTTGATTGACAGCTCCCACGTTTTTGCAAAACTAGTGGGGCTGAAGCTGCAACAGCCACCGCTTTTGAGGAGTCCCGGGAGGGCCAGCCGTATTGACCAGGGCCCAGTAGAGCTTGGGCCCCTCCTATGTCTCTGCCCTGTCTGGCACCATTTCCTGTACACTCCACAGAGAGGCAGCTGTGGGGCCGGAGCAAGGGAAGCTGGGGTTCCTGAGCACAGCCTAGAGACTGGCCACCACCAAAACTGCAGAGGTGGAAGGAGAAGGAAGACACTGGGGCTGGGTGCCCGAGGCCACCATGGGGAAGGCAAGGAGGCAGGAGAGCTGTCAGTCAGGTCACACTCACTTTGGCTGTCAGAGGGTTGAGGGAAGGGTCAGGCCTTGTTTTTTAAACAGTCTCACTCCCACTGTGCCTGTTTTCTGGGTGTCTGTGCTCCCACCAGACTGGCATGGCCAGAGCCGCCTTCCTTCTGTCTGTCCCCAGGGCCTACACAGAGTTTTACACACTCACAGTCACTGTGCCTGGAATGAATGGATGCACTAACCTTCAGCATGTTTACAGTATTCTTTTACTTTCCTTCCCTCTAGGGATCTATAAAGGGCACTGCTTCCGAATCAATCACTTCCCAGAGGACAATGACTATGACCACGATAGCTCGGAGTATCTCCTTCGTGAGTGTTGAGTCCTTGGCTTCCTTCGTGTGTGTGGTGGGGGGAGTGGGTGGCAAGAAGGCAGCTGGCAGAGAAGCGGGCTCTGCGGCATGGTGTGGCCAAGCTGCTTGTCTCTGGAGGCTGTGGGCACTCACTGTCCATTCAGAAATTGTGAATTGTGAGGATGGAGTTTTGTGCAGCGCTGCCCTGACAGCTGGATTTCCGCATGAAGGTCTTTGGCTCTAGGTCTAGGCTCTGGGGAGACTGAGGCCTGGGCAGAAGGGATATAGCGCCCCAGGGCTGACGGGCTTGGGCCTGCTTCAAGAGAGCTGATTGGCTGGACCCAGTGCTGGGGCAAAGGACATTTAAGACACAGTCTCTGCTAAGGCCACCCATCCCTGAGGGCTACGGCTCCCATGCCAGGAATAGACCTGCCCACCCCTTCTGGTATGCTCCCCAGCATTCCGTTCTTGAAAAACCAAATTAACCTGCAACCAAAGTCAGCTTCATGGGGTTATAGGAAACCTGAAGGAGGTGAAGAAGATGGCAGAGTGGCCCCTTGGTGGGCCTTAGTGTCCTTTGTGCACCAACTGGAGGACCCAGAGCCCCCAGATGTCACAGCATGCTTTGAACCCCAGAGAACAAACCTAGCCCCACACCCTAAATCCAGATCACATCCCTGGAGCTATGGGTACCTCCCTGGGAGAGAGGAAGGAGTTGCTGCCTAGGAGGAGCCTGGGAATGGAAAAGCCACCAGCATTTCCATGTCATCATCCCCTTCCACATGAGCCAAAAGACACAAAGAGCAGGTCACCACAGCCCTCAGGGGCCTGGGGCCAGTTCATTCATGGAGAATTGATACCAGTGCCCTCAGAGGGAACACAGTTCACTCTGCACCTGCTGAAGGATCCTTTTTTTTTTTTTTTCCTAAGAGAAAAAAATTTGGATTCTGAGTCATCTGGTGAAATAGAACAGCGTGCGGTTCCCATGGAGCCGAGGCCATGTCAGGCTGCCTTAGCCAGACCCTGAACCTGAAATAATTCAGCCAGCGCTCTGCCCCCAGCCCTCCTCCCTCATCTTCTCCTCTGCTGCCCGTCCCCGACTCTGCTTCCTGGGGGCCCACACTGAGCCGGGCAACTGGAATTCCCATAGGGCTGCTACAGATAATTGTGTAGGTTGCTCACGGCATAACTTGAGGAATGTCACTTGCATAGATTATGGTATGAATGGCAGCCTTCAGGTTCTGCAGCGCAGTTGTGAGGACAGAGCTGTGTGGCAGGAACTCAGGCCCTTAGGAAGAAATGCAGCCTTGCAGATGGAAGCAAGGCGAGTAACTCCATCGCCAACACTCCTCCAAAAGCCAGTCTGGAGCCCTGATGCTTTGGTCCACACGGCCAGTCTCCTGAGTCCCAGGGCAGGATGGGGAAGGATGGGCCAGGGTCTGCAGGGGCAGATGAAGATTGTGCCCAGCCAGTCCTCGAACTCCACCAACAGTGTCCCCGGGGAGGAATCGAGGGCTGAGAGTGCCACAGAGTGATTGTCTCAAATAAGGTGATGGTAGCAATGATGAGCAATTAAAGCTCACTTGGGACACTGCCAAGTTCATTAACAAGCCCAGGATGCCATAGAAGATGAGGGTCGATGGCTTTCAGGTCTTTATCGCCAGCAGACAGTAGATGTGGGGTAGGAGGGAGACCTGACTTCCCACTCAGTGGCTGCAGAGACAGGGTGTTTAGCACTGAAAACTGAGCTCTGCTCTTGTCTTGATTGTCCTCTCCTTTCAGAGAGCAGGTGAGCTGGGAGGCAGAGTGGGTGGGCAACAGCCACCAGGCCTGCATTTGCCAGGTCTCCCTGAGACCCAATACCCAGCGTTCTGGCCTCTATTCACACTCTTGATTTCTAGAATATGAAGAAGCACCAGTGAAAGGTCTCACTGGGGGCTGGTAGTTGCAGAAGGTGAGGACTCATCGTCATGGGCCTACTGTGTGCCAGGCACTGTGTTAAGCCCATGGGACATGGTAGCAGGGGTGCCTGCTGGCCTGTTACAGAGGCAGCTCAGATGTCCGGGCGTGGACTACCAGCAGGCCCGGGGCCACGTCACACTTTGTCTTGGACGATTCAGGAAGGAAGCCAACCCTGAGCCGTGCATTCTGAAGCCTCTGGAGAAGCGAGGCTTGCATTCTAAGTTCTGTCATTGTCACAGGGCTCCTGAAGGCCTATGGGCTCTTGCAGTGTCCCCACTGCTGTGTACATCCTCAGCCCAGGATTTGAGGGAGTCGCTACTCCACACCCTGCCTGCTCTCTCTTCCGTGGACCCTGCTGGCTTCAAGATTTCTTGCACATCTTGCCTAGAGCCCCCTCTTAGGTTCTGCATTTCCAATTAGGTGGACCATTTCAGTGCTGAGCCACAGAGCACCAGTGTTAGGGCTGCTGGGAGTCTACGGTGTGCCAGATGGTGTTGGAAGATGGTGTCCATCCTCCAGGTGGACACACACCATCACTGGGGCTTGATTTGGCCAGCCAGACATGGGCTGGACTCCAGCCTCCCTCATGCCTCAGCCACTTGATCAGTGAGACAGCTGGTCTGTACCAATGTCCCTGCCCACCCCAACTGCCATCTGCACATCCAGACGAGTCTGTGTGGCAAAGCACAGGTACTCACAGACTTACCTGGTAGGGTGAATGGATAGCTCTGAGCCAGGCCCAAGCCTCAGGTGACCTTGGAGCAGTGGGCCCCCTTCTCCCCAGCCACGCTGACCTGTCTGCAGGACTGGGGCACCGGGGAAGGGTGCTGGCCTGCCTCTCCAGCCAGTGTAGCTCAGAAACACTTTTCAGAAGCACGTCAGAGGCCTCCTCCCAGCTCCTTCGACTGAAGAAGACAAGAGAGGAACTGAGGAGGAGGCAGTGCAGCAGAGAAGAGGTTCATTTAATGCCCCAGACAATCCCTCATCTATGAAGAAGGCACACACTGGTGGGTGCGTGAAACAGAGACAAATGCAGCCTTCAGAGGCTGTGAGGCCCCAAGCCAGTCAGCTGGCCCAGAAGCAGCATCTGCCTGCATGCCCTGACTCACTGTCCCCCACTAGGACCCCCAAGGCTCATGTGACCGGATTTCTCCTGTGCCGGGGGACACACAGGCATGGGGGAAGGCTGAGGTCTGGCCTCCGCACGTCCCTCTTCCTTCCTGCCTGACACTAAGGGAGGGGACCCTCAATCCCTACTGTGTGCTTTGTGTTTTCTCACAATGGCTGCTTAGCAAATGATCACAAACTGTGCGGCTTAAAGCAATAGAAATTGACCCTCACGTCATGCCAACCGGAAGTCCAAAATCAAGGTGTCCGTAGGACCCTGCCTGCTCTGTAGGCTCCAGGGAGGCTCTTTCCTTGGTGGCATTAGCACTTCCTGGCCACATCACTCTGTTCTCTGCCTCTGTCTTCTGTCCTATGGATAAGAGCTGTGTCTCCTCTTAGCAGGACACTTGTCATTGGACTTAGGGACCATCTGATTCATCCATCATGACCCGATCTTGAGATCCTTAATTACGTCTCCAAAGACCTTTTTTCCAGTAAGATCACATGCACAGCTCCTGGGCGTTAGATGCTTCACATATTGGGGCATGGGGGATTCACCTTTAGAGGGTGGTATTATTACCCATTTCCTGGGTATGAAGGAGTGGATTCTGGTGGACCCTGAAGCTGTCTGCCCCAGATCCCCACGGGTCACTGGCAGAGCAAGGGCATGAATCTGCTGGACACCACAGTCCACAAGCATCTCACTGTGCCTAGCTCCCTCCTCTGTGACCTCATGCAAGTTGTGAGTTTGCACACTTTCCTCTGTTGCCAGGGATGATGATGAGGAGGAGGAGGAGGAGGAAGAGGAGGAGGAGGAAGATAGACATAAAGATTATCATTTAGGAAGCACATACTATGGTCAGGCCCCCTGCAAACAGCACCTTGCATGTATAAAACCAACCACAGGACATTGTAACTGCAGCACCCCTTTTCACCCCTTTCATTTTATGAGGTTTTAGCCAACTTCAGTTCAAAAATATGAAATGTTATCTGTGCATGCACCTGTAATCCCAGCACTCTGGGAAGCTGAGGCAGGAGAACTGCAAGTTCAAGCCCAGCCTGGACAATTTAGCAAGGCCCTGTCTCAGAATTTTAAAAGGGCTGGGAATGAAACTCAATGCAAAGGCCCTGGATTCAATTTTTCAAATCCCAGGATGTGGGGGGGGCGGGGTCCCAGAAATAAAGGATTTTATTATATTTGTATAATTGTTCTATTTTATTTCTAGTTGTTCCCAATCTGTTACTGCACCTCATTTGTAAACTTTATCACAGATTATACAAAAACATACAGTATACAGTAATACCTCAGTTCATGAACACTTCTGTTTGCAAACAATTCAGTGTGCAAACAAAAGCATTCAGCAAAATTTTGCTTCCACTTGCAAACTCCCTATCCGTTGAGGAACATGACCATGGCCATCTTCCCCACACAAACACGAATGCAGCCATCTTCCCCAAAATTATAAAACAAATTAAGTTCGTAAACTGAGCCCACTGTATGAGGGTTCAGGACTATCTGTGGTTTTAGAGATCCACGGGAGCGTGTTGGAACGTAACCGCCCGCACACAGCCAGGATGACTGTATTATGAGCCATGTTCCACAGAGGGGGAAAGTGAGTTTTGGAAAGCGGCTTGACCAAAGCCCCACAGCCAGCACATCACAGGGCAGGGTCAACACCCTGTCTTACCTAATGTGCTGAAGCCTTGCCTCCAGCCTTCCATCTGGGCTTTCTCCTGTGAACGCTCTTCCCAGGTTCTCAAAGGCTCCAGAGACTGCCTCCATGAGAGGGCTGAGCAGGCTGTGAGGTGTGACACGAATCTGATGCAGCCCAAAATCTCTATGGCTGTTACTGTAGCCTCCCTGGTCACAAGTGTGACCCCACTCAGGAAAAGGCTGAACGAGATGTGGGGAGATATGACTCTGGACCACTTGATGTCCCAGAAAGTAGACTGCAGACCCGGGGCCATTCGTTGAGCAGGTCCAGCTGCCTTGGCCCAACCCATCTCCTGACCCCTGAAGGCCAGGTGCTGATGGGAACCTCCATATCCTGGAGAAGGACCCTGAGCACAGGGCTCCCCGGAGATGTCCATGGCCGTGGCCAGGAAGGGCGGCTGGTCTCACCGCCCACTCTGTTCTGTCCCCTTCCCGGCCCAGGCATCGTGCGAGCCTCCAGTGTCTTTCCCATCCTCAGCACCATCCTCCTGCTGCTTGGCGGGCTCTGCATTGGCGCCGGGAGGATCTACAGCCGCAAGAACAACATCGTCCTCAGTGCCGGCATCCTCTTTGTGGCTGCAGGTGAGACACCTGCCCGGGTACCCCCTTGAGCCAGCACTGGCAGAGGAGCTGGGGACACCGAGCAATGGACCACACATGTTCTCCATTGCCAGGGTGTGTTGCATCTGGTGGGGGTGTGAACTCAAATTGCCGAAGTCCAGGTGTGCTGGGCCTAGGGAGTCCACTGCCTAACAAGGTTTCCTTTTGGGGTGACAAAGTGTCCTGGAACTAGATAGAAATGCTGGTTGCACACATTGTGAATGTACTACACTTCCAAAAGGTTAATTTTATATTATATGAATTTCACCTTGTCTAAAAAAATAGCCAAGTGTGCAAAGTACATCCAAGGCCAGGAGCTGAGTGCTTTATGAGCCTGTAGTGGGGGGTCTGGCCGAGGCTGGGGACAGGGAGGTTCCTGGGGGAGTCATGGCAAACCAAGATCTGAAGGAGCTGGCCTGCTAAAGACAGGGTGAGGGCCCAGAATGGATGTGAGCAGCCTTTGAGTAGAAGAAACAGTGTAAGTATTTTCATAGCTCTTACATTGTATTAGGTGTTACACGTTGCAGAGAAAGGGCTTAAAGTACACACAGAGGATGTGCACAGGTCCTGGGTAAATACCACGCCATGTTATATAAAGGTCTGCAGCATCTACAGATTTTGGTACCTGCGAGGGGGTCCTGAAACCGATCTCCTATGGATACCAAGGGACGACTATACTTAGAAGAAAAATTAGTTACCAAAGTCAAGAAATACTCAGCAAGGAAGGAAGAGCTGCCGGCCCCTGCTCTGGCC
The DNA here is from genome assembly GCA_004026905.1 of Hystrix cristata. Classification (NCBI taxonomy): domain Eukaryota; kingdom Metazoa; phylum Chordata; class Mammalia; order Rodentia; family Hystricidae; genus Hystrix; species Hystrix cristata. The sequence continues at coordinate 14,070 of PVJO010028005.1, forward strand.
ACCTCTTCCGGGTCCGTCACTCCAGCCATGAGTCTAACCTCTGCCTCTCTCCCTCCCTGCCCCTCCCCTTGCTTCCTTTCCAGGCCTCAGTAACATCATAGGCATCATCGTCTACATTTCCAGCAACACAGGCGACCCCAGTGACAAACGAGACGAAGACAAAAAGAACCATTACAACTATGGCTGGTCTTTTTACTTCGGTGCCCTGTCGTTTATTGTGGCGGAGACCGTAGGCGTCCTGGCTGTAAACATTTACATTGAGAAAAATAAAGAGTTGAGGTTTAAGACCAAACGGGAGTTCCTTAAGGCTTCTTCCTCTTCTCCTTACGCCAGGATGCCGAGCTACAGATACCGGCGACGGCGCTCCAGGTCGAGCTCGAGGTCCACTGAGGCCTCGCCCTCCAGGGACGCATCTCCGGTGGGCCTGAAGATTGCTGGGGCCATCCCCATGGGTGAGCTGTCCATGTACACGCTATCCAGGGAGCCTCTCAAGGTGACCACGGCTGCCAGTTACAGCCCTGACCAAGAGGCCGGCTTCCTGCAGGTACACGACTTCTTCCAGCCGGACCTGAAGGAAGGCTTCCACGTGAGCATGCTGAACCGGCGGACGACCCCCGTGTGAGCTGCCCGTTCTCCTCTCAGCACTGGCCTCCCCCCAGCACAGCTGTTTGTGTCACACAAGAGGGCATGTGGTCTTTAAGAGATGGACAATAAACTGAAGCCAAATGTCACCCTCCCTGGTCTGCAGACGGCGCCATGAGCTGGCTTAGAGTGAAGGAAGCCAGGAGACCGGAACTGGGGCTGCCAGAGAAGCAGAAGGCTGACCTTATCTCCCAGAAAGGTGTTTGGCTGCCCCGGGGTTTCCCAAATCTCCCAGGAGTCCTAAGAGCTTCCCTGAGGCTACACAGAAAAACTAAATTGAGCCATTACCTCCTGCTGGAAACAAATCTTGCCAGAAGAATGGGATTTCAGGGCCTTCACTCCTTGCTGGGCGCTGGGCCACTGAAGGCCTCTCTGGGCACGAGGGGCTTCTGGACACTTGTCAGCTGCTTTCCGACCAGAATTTCCTGTGTCTTGGAATCAGAAATAAGGACACCGAAGCTCACTCCCTCCTCTCCTCTTTCCTGCTCTCTGGCACCCTGGCAGGGGACTGTTGGTGAGAAATGATCATCTTGAAGAGAAACTCTGCAGCCAACTGGTGCTTCGGCCTTGTGCTGTCCTGGGACCAGCTTCCCTCCATCTGAGGAGACTGAGGCCTGTGGAGGCGTTGAGGAAAGGCTGGGGCTGTTGATGGCTTTCCTGTCTGCTTCTGGAAGTTTCCACCTCACTCAGAATGGGCAGACACACTGACTGAACCTGAGGATCTGGAGGATTCCACCAGTTAAAGGAAAAGTGGCTTCGTGCCCTCTTTTTGCGTCCCTCCACTCTGCCTTGAAGAGAAGTTGTGTCCTTTGAGGGAGCATGGTGGGGAGGTGGATGCAGATCCTCACGCCCCCCAACTGGCATTTGGCAACAGAAGCCTGAATCTCTGTGCAAGAAAGGGAGACCCAAGGGCAAGTTGTGTTCATTTCCTCATTTTAAAAATAGCAGCAACCTGTACCCCAACTCCTATAATTGTAATTTAGTCTGCCACCACCGTCAAGGATACAGAGGAGGAAGTCTGACTGAAAAGGCCAAGCTGGGCTTTTCTTCACCCTTAGGAGAGAGGAGCCTCAACACTTTGTTCAAAACTGAGCAAGCGGGCTCCGTGTTTTGCAGTTTTCCAGCCATTTTCCCTCCTCCTGAGGCAAGCAGAGAAAATGGAAGTGTGTCCGGGTTCGGAAGAAGAACTCTCTGGAACATGGAACTCACCCTCTTTTCTATAAAACACGTGCTTTCTAAGGAAAAATTGTTTCTTACTTTTTGAGACTTCTTAATCCTAAACAGTCATCCGTGATCCTGGTAGGCGTCGCACTTAGACGTGATGAGCAAATTCTTACCTCAGCCACCTGCTCGTGGAGCCCCTGGGCAGACCCGGTCCTAAGGAGTTCAGAACCCGGTCCACGCAGCCTGACCTTCATCCCTCCCTGCCCGCCCTTCACACACAGGAGAGGACATCGCACGTCGCATCTCCAGTCGACTGCCCCTGTGTGCCGGTGAGCTGAGATGCGAGGTGTCCAGGGCCCCTTTGGCTTGCTCGAAACCCTTTCCTCCTGGTGGGGTTGGCTCTGGATGGCGTTGTGTCTGAGCATGTGTGACAGTGAGTGCCACGGCATCTGGGTGTGTGGTCTGTCCCCACTGCAGGCCACCCCTGGCCTGCCTCCCTACCACCCCGGCCTCTCCTCCGCACCTCTACCACCGCACCATGGACTTACCAGGCTGAAGAAAGAACCATCCCCAGGACTTGTCTTCTCTCTCTTCCAAAAACAAGGCAGCCTGGCTGTTGCTTGCACAAGCCACTTCCCACTGCTGCCCCAGAAGTTTCTGTGGTTCCATAGAGAAAGCTGTGCTCCAATGAATCCTACCTCTTGCCCTGTCCCAGGCAGAGACCGCAAGGCCCACTCTAGGGTGCAAGAAAGAGTAGAAAGAAAGGGAAAATGCAACAAAGAGAGACAGAGGGCAGGGAGCAAAACCACCTCAGACGCTCCAGCCTTCACAGCCTTTCTCCCCACTGCCGTCCCTCTCTGGGGACCCCAGTCTCTGGCTCACCCTTCCTCCAGCCAGGCCTGCCTGGGCAGAGGGCAAAGGTGGCTCCCTGCTGCGGCCAATCTCAGACCTGGCACTCTCCCGGGAGATGTGTGGCCTGAGCCCACTTCCCACCCTCCTCCCACCCCGCCCTCCCACCGAGTGTTTCGCCAGTTAAGCACCTGTGATCCTGTACCCACTATTGGTTTGGGGTTGTTAGTTCTGTCTTTCTTTTTTTTATTAAATAAAAACATTTTTAAAATGTTCTCCTCTTGATGTAGGGAAGGTGGGGAAGAATTCTCCTTATATTCTCTTGTGGGCACTTAGTGTCCCAGATGTAGAGAATACCAGACCCTCCTTTGGACAGTGTCTGGCCAAAGCTGATTTCTCTGACTTGAATCTGGATCACTGGCCACGTCCCCAGGACAATGGCTGAGTTTAGACTGCTGGTGGTGCCATCAATGTCCATTTTCACGGATGACAGGCTAACTTGTGGTGTGGGCATCTGGGCAACAGTGCAAGCCCATCCTGTCTTCAGAACCAAGTTAAGCTATGGATTGCCAAGTTACCTAGTTGGGTTTTGAGGAAGTCCACCCACCAGACTCCTTTCCCAAGAAATTCTGCAATTAAGAAGTAGGGGAGTCTGAATACCAAAATATGAGCAGTGGCATGGAGGAAAGGCCACATGGGCTTCCTTCTGCCATTACAGGACCAAGACACCCAGTCCCAGGCAGAGCAGCTGGCCATTGCTGCCCCCAGACACAGGGAGGAATGAGGTAAGGGATGGAGAGAGGGGTCAGAGTGGCTACCTTGACCTAGGCACTAGTTGACATCAGCCGTCAACTGCCAGAGTGAGCCCTCCTCAGGCATGAGGAGCGAGGGATAACCAGAGACCCCTCTCCCCTGGTTCTGCCCATGCTGTAACTCGGGGGACCCTTAAGCCAATTCTACCTTCCCCTTTCTTTAAGGACTATGAGTCTTCCTGAGAGCCAGGGGCTTCACCGTCCCTCCCAGAACCAGGAGAACCAAACTTGAGAGCCTTCTGCAAGAACTTTGTTCCCATGCAGGGCTTTGCACCCTGGTCTTGGTAAAGGGTGGTGAGCAGGGAGGCGGAGCCTGGGTGTCCCTACACCCTCACACTCGTGCCTACGGCGTCCTCTCTGCTCCTCCGAACTTTCTGCTCTGGCTTTTTAGCTGCCTTTCTTCCTGCCTAAGAAGGCCAGCTGGGAAATGAATGATCCCAGATGTGCTGAGCCACCAGGTCCTGGGGCCAGGAGAGCTCAGACTTTGCCAGGTCCCCCCAACTGTCCCTGGCCAAGCTGGGGGCTGATCGTACAGCCAGCATGGAGCCAAATCTGCCTAGAGTTGCCTTCTTGTGCCAGAATTTCTGTGTCCCTGTTTATTCTTAGCCCTGAAGAAACTCTGGCTCAGCACAAGCCTCGCAGCCATTCTGGGTAGACTCCCGTGCCAGTCTGCATTTAGTGACTGGCCTCTACCTCACAGTCACAAGGTCACGTGTTTATTTCAACTAAAAATTCTGTCTCTGTGTCTTCCAGAGTGAGTTCTTCTACAAGAACTCACACAGAAATCAATGTTCCAGTTCCTAAAGAAAATACTAGTCAGAACCACCTTTAGCTCTTTGGCCCCATTTTATGCTTCACTCATAGGCTAACTCTGTAACGTGCAAGTGTATAATGGTTTAGCACATTAGATTCATTTCTCATTCATGAAATCCACTTGGCAGGGCAGGGAGGCTATTCCTGCTCCCCATGGCCATGCAGATTCAGAGATCTCTGCTGTGGAAGGTGTTCTAGGCATGGACATCTAGTTGGAAGATAAGGACAGTGAGGATAATTGATCTCGTGGGTAGAGATCTAGTGGGAGATTTTAATAGACTGGGAAGTTGTGACTTCACCTATGCACATGCCATTGGCCAGACTCTAATGACGTGACTATATCTAAGCACAAGGGAGGATGGGAAATGTAGTCCAGCCAGGGGGAAGAAACAATATGGGGAAGTGCAGGTCAGTCTCAGCCTTTGGTAGGTATCTTTCCATACATCCTTCAGCTCCACCATGATGTCTGGCCTTGTGTGTGCTCC